>VXBZ01006975.1:1214890-1254756 GCA_013399135.1 Heliornis fulica | reverse complement strand
GGTCCCGCCGCCACGATGTTGGTGCTGTTTGAGACGGCCGCCGGCTACGCTATCTTCAAGGTGCGGCGCGGGCCGGGCAGGGTGTGGTGGCGGCACGGGCGGGGGGGTCGGGTCGCCTCGGCGGCGATGCCCAGCACCGCTCGTGTGGAACCACGTGTGGGGGTGGGTTTGGGGCTGTGCCGTGACCGTGAGGCTGCGGTGGTGTGGACAAGGCGGGGGTAGAGCTGCTGTGCGCCCCTCCGGACTGAGGGCGAGGTGTGGGCTGACCGCGCCCCGGCGTGCGGCAGGGCCGTCCCCATGGCGCTCTGCAGGCCGCGCCGCCCGCTGTCTGCCCTCGGACCCTTCCACCGCGCTGGGGTGCGGTGGGGCAGCTCGGATTTCCAGGAGGAAGCCCCGGGGGAGGCCGGACGCTCCGTAAGCGGCTGGCTTTGGGTTTTGTGCCGAGCCTCGCAGCACCCGCTGGTGTCTGGGGGAACGGTGCGCGCACACGCACCCTGCAGGGTTTTGCACACTGGGTGTTCACAGCGGCCGCTTCGTCCTGCGCTGTGAGCCGAGGCCTGTTCCCCTCTCCCAGGCGGCGGCTAGGAGGCCTGCGCGCGGCCCGTATCGTAACTGGTGGGAGCAAGGGCAGGAGCAGGGAAACGCGGAGGTGGCTGCTGAAGCATCGCAGGACGCCGCTACGGTGTCACCAGAGGGCCCCTGGGCTCCGGCCGCGGCGTGCGTGCAGAGCGGCTAGAGGGCAGCAGGCGGCGGTGTCCGGAGGCAGGGTGTTAAAACACCTGCGTGCAGGTTGTGGTTGGAGCTGCCAAGGGTGGTACTGTGGAAGCCATAGCGCGGATCAGCAGGGCAAGGCTCAGTCACGTAGTTTTCTTTCCCGAGAAGCCGTGGTGGTTAAGCTGGAAACTTGTGGTTAATACATTCATCCCGTACCAAACTGTTCTCTGCAGAGTTTCACTCCTGTCTCTTAGGATCGTCACCACTGTTGTGGTTTAGGGTTTGTTGTGGGTTTGGGTTTTTGGTTTTTTTTGTGGAAGGGTTGGATTCAGTTTGTTTGGTGTTTAGTTACTCAAGGGTTGGACAGAATTGGTGCCTCTGAGTTTTGGGAGGCAGTCATGGCCACCCACTGCCCTCTTCAGCAGTGCCCACAGATGTCTGTTCCCAGCCTGTGTTCTGCCTTTATGCCTTGGTGGTCCAGAACTGTTGTTCTCTGCAAGCTGGGCAGCTCTCAAGTATTCCCTCATAGAGCAAACAGCTTAGTGAGGGCAAATGGGGCACGGCCATCTTCTAGATCTTGGGAGACTTTTTCTGTGATTCTTACTATCTTGCAGGGCACAAAAATATCCATAGTTATATAATTTCCGTACGATAAAAACTTCGATTTAGCAGCTTCTTTGCTTTTTTTTTTTTCTCTTCACCACCTCCTATGTGTCCATGTCTGTTTATAGAGGCTAAGAACTCTGTAGGCCTTGGGGTAGGAGAGATGAATAGGAGGAAAGAATCGGCAGGCTGAGGAAAAAAGCCGCCCCAAAGATTTTATGTACCTCAGAGTCATGTGGAAATGAATTACTATGTTTATTTGCTCAGTTTCTAATTGAGGTTAAAAAAAAAGACAGCCTCCTTTGGGGTTTAAAAAAATGCAGTGTAGCAAAACCTTTTAATCCTGAGAATTTCAGTGCCCCATCGAGTCAAATTGCAGTTGTGGGAACAAAACCACAGTATTTTTCAGTGAGGTGTAAAGAACACAATGTAGGCAGGATCTTGACCATACAGTTCCCCTGAGCACTTTTCTAGGAATTTGCAGTACACTTTTTTTTTTTTTTAAATGCACGTGGACTCTCATGATGTAACTATTAACCTCCTGCTGTTTAAAATCTGCGGGAGATCCTCTTTGTACAGAGATGGGATGAAGCTCTTGCTGCTTCTCTGGTAATTCTTGGCTCAGTTGATTACCACGTTGTGGTGGAAAGTGTCCTCTTTATAGAGATGCCCTTTCCACCTTGGGCTAGCTCAGGTGAATGCAAATAAGTTATGGGATCACTCCTTCTTGTTACGCTTCCCAGACCTGTCCTTATTTTCCCAAAGTACTGGCCAGTTTGGTTTTGGGTCTCTGGGGTTGTGAGTCCTGTATAGGATGTGGAGCAAGCCTGGTTTTGGTAAACAAGGAGAGCATTTCACTTTAACGTGCAAGTTCAGAGGACTCTGCCATTATTGAGCAATGCCTGTAGTTCAGTTGAAAGTTGAGGGAGAATGGTGAAACTCGAGATCACCAACATTGAGTTTGTAGACTTTATCAGTATTAACTTCCAGTGCCTGAGTATGTTGTAAAAATTCAAGTCTGCTGCTGAATGCAAGGTGGAATGTTCTTCAAAAGTGCTGTAAATATAGTTGTGTGGTTTTGTTTTCCTTTCTGCAGGTTCTGAATGAGAAAAAGCTCCAAGAAGTTGACAGTTTATGGAAAGAATTTGAAACTCCTGAAAAAGCAAACAAAATGTAAGCAGCTTTATGTGGGGATAGCAGCCTAGCTTTGGGAAGAACCTGCATGCATGTAGGTGCGTGCACATCTGGGATTCAGAAAGAAGTATTAATTTTTTTTTTGTACTGTAAAACCTAAAAGCTGTGAATGATAATGTGAAGCTAGATACTCGGAGAAATTTAAATTCGAATATCGAAGTGAATAAAACCTTAGTTTTTTTTCCTTGCAATGAAATTAAGCTGCAGAAGTCATTATTGTGCCACTGAAGCAAAAAATTAAACAATTTTTCAGGACATCTGTATGCTTTGACAAGCACATCCAAGCTTGTAATGCTGGAATTGGCTGAAATGGCAGGGTTTTGTGCTCACAGAAAATTCTTGAAAAGCTTAATCCAACTGAAACCATTAACATGTGAATTGAGAGTGCCATCAGTGAGGGTTAACACCACAAGCTATGCCTTGTGATTTGAATTTAGCCTGCCCTGAAACATTAGGGGAGGATGAGATGTATGTAGTGTGATTAATCTGTCTTGGAAACATCATCTTGGCCACTTGCTAGACAGGATGTGGTTCTTAATGGATATCTACTATGATCAAAGTAATTCTTCTCTCTCTTGCCTTTCTAAAAAGGTGTCAGTATAAGCCTGGAGCTTCTGATGGGCTGTAGACAGGCTTAACTCAAGCACTGGGTTTATCTATGACCTTGCTTCCTTTGCAGATACTTGACTCAAAAAGCTGTGGTTAATCAGAACTGGATTAGTCAAATGCCTGTCCCTGACAAGGAATTTACTGGATTGAGAATTTCTTAACTGTAGCTCTAAATATCAGCACCACAGACTGCAGGAGAGGGCGATGGAAGCTGGGCCTAAGGGTATCTCACCGTGAATAAACGCTGCCCATATGATCTTTGGCTCTGGCACAGAAGAATTTTCTGTTGTTTGTTTTCAGTTCAACTCAAACTTGTATTCTAACATCTTATTACAAAGGAAGACTTGAAGATTCATGGACAATTAATCACTTCAGTTTTAAAGCCTTTGAAGAAAGTTTTGTTGAAAAGCATGTCAGATCTGCCCTGTAGAGGCTATGCATTCCACTGAGACAGGTTTCCTTTTGCATGCTTGTGGGAAGATGCAATCAGTCAGCAGTGACACCTCGTTAATTAGGGTGCAGTGTTAAAATTGAGATGGCTGATGTCTGTCTTTAAGTGTGAACTGCAAACAAAAAAAAATTGCTTAGGTTTTCTGATTGTGTTGGTCCTAGAAGTAGCTAATTAAAATCCCTACCTCTTTTTTAACTGAAGTTTTTGGGACATAGCTGAAGAGTCACATCAGGTTCAAACTTAACCAGCATGTTTAGTGCTTTTCCTTCTCATCTGGAGCATCTGGATATTGATCTCTGCTCTCTTGCAGTCTTGGGGGAGAAGAGGAGAACTGTAATAGCAGAGGCAGCAAAAAACTAAAGTGGTTCAAACATCTGGTTAATGTATGTTTGATTACATGCTTGTATTTTTCTTCTGTAGAGTAAAGCTGAAACACTTTGAAAAATTTCAAGACACAACAGAAGCACTTGCTGGTGAGTGAGTTAACAGCATTCATGCAAAAAAAACCCCAACAAACTACTCGTAGACTAGCTCACCTGCTATTTAACATTGTTCTCTGTTTTTTTGCTTAGGTTTTAAATTGCAGATTTTTCAAAGTCTGTAGTATGGTAGAGCTGTAACAAGATCTAGGTTTTTCTTACTGTGCTTATCGCTAATGAGCACCATGTAGAAGGTTTTATGTGGTATATGTAACCCTGTTGTCAATGATGGATTCTTCTTGAAGCTGAATATAAATGATTTGAGTCAACATTTCGTCACTACCACTGAGACAACAGACAGCTATCTTACAACTTTCCTTGTTTAGTGGTTGCGTAGTTTGTCTGTATTTTTTTCAGCCGAAGAACCTGTATTCTAATTTTAAAAAACTTAAAATTTTAGAAAAATGGAAACATCTGCATTCAATAACTTTTATTATATTCAGTACTTAAGTGCTAGATGCTTTGGACTAGTTGAAACAGAAGCGATAAAGGTTCTAGCTAATCATTCAGAAAAGGTATGTTACTACTGAACATGTTATGTGACAGGTAGATATTCCTGGTCACATGACCTAGATAATGGAAACTCATTCTGTGTGTCTTATAGAGAGAGCTAAGGAGAGTGGAGACGCTGCCATTGTACATGAGATGCAGGTGAAACACCTGAGGCTGAAGCCACTGTATAATCTTCTCCCTGGCATATTTCTGGACTGTGTTGTTTTTGCATAGATTTGGATTCAGATCAGGTGTAGTTAGGCTAATTTAAAAACCTGTCCAAACTCACAGAAGAGTGAAAAGTAAATCCCAAACCAAACAAACTTTCCACTACTTTGATTCAAGTTGACTTATCTGTGAAATGGGAGAGATTATTCAAACTACCTGTCATGTTTATTTTGAAAGGAAGACCATGTATGTGGTTTTAAGTGAGTTAGGAGTTATTGGATGGCTCAAAAGTTCAAAACTTACATCTGTTACAGAAAGGCTGAGAGGAAACTCAGCATAACACTTGGATCTTTATCCCTATAGTCCATTAAGGTTCTGGAAATTCAAAAGTCACTGACTTCTTTTTGCTGTGATGAATGTTTCATGAGTCAGAAGTTCAGTGGAGCACAGAGCTGACCTGCCAAGAGAGTTGTGTAGTACGTTATCATCAGAGGCTGCAAATAAGCTAGTACTGTATTAAGATATCACAGTTGCTGGCTAAGAGACCTAGAAAATGATGGGTTAATTATAAGATATGCAAAATGTTCCCATACAGCCTTGCCTTCAGAAATGTTAAATATCTATCTAAAGCATATGGCATTCTGTTTGTAGAGATCCTTAACCAAAATTGACAGAAATAAAACTGGAAGAAGGGTTTTTGATTTAAGCCTCTGAAGGAGCAAGTATATAATTTTCTTCTACTTCGATTTCAGCTGCTGCATGGTGAAGTAGTATTGCAGCTCAGACTAAAGCTACTGTGGGGAGTTAAAGTAAAAATAGCAAGTTAGAACTATTTTTACGGGCTTAGGAGGGGAAGAAGAATTGCATCTCTGGTCTCTTTGTTTTATACAGCATCGACAGCTCTGGTAGAAGGCAAGCTCAGCAAGAACTTGAAGAAAATTCTCAAGAAAATAGTGGCAAAAGATGCACATGAACAGCTGGCTGTGGCAGATGCCAAACTTGGAGGTGTCATAAAGGTGATAGCTGATTCTTTCCTTTTGTCTCGTGCCACTGAAATCTTGCAGTCAGGTTTCAGAGATTTTGCATTTATTAGCAATGGAATTGCAGTGTGGGAAATAGTGAGTCCTATGGTCAATGTACACTGCATGTGTACTGCAAAGATATCATTCTTGACTGCATAAGTGAATGATAGGGTAACAGTGCACTGAGGTGGTCAGGTTTGCTTGATTTCTCAAATATCAGTTAGAAGCCCAGCAGATTACAAAATTAAATTGCCTAATGATCCCATCCATAAAAAGAGGGGAGCTAGGAACCAAGCAAAATCCCAGGCAGACACACTTACTCCTCGCTAACAGATGCAGCAATAGTGGGGTCGTGACTTCTTGTCCCGTGAATACCCGTTGTTCTGTCTTCCTTGGTCTATAAGCAGTTGTGGACATGCTTTGGTCCTTGCATACCTAAGGAAGGGTGGACTGCTTTCTCCAGTGCCTCCTAGGAGTCAAATGTCAGGTTCCAAGCTCATGTCTGATTAGTCCCTTTTTTTTGGTGTTATTTTTTATTCTTACTTCCTCCTTGTGATGTCTTGAGACTGGTGTAGGCTGCAAAACGAGGAAGGTTTAGTGTTTAAGTGAGTAATATTGAGGAGTCTGAACTAATGGTTCAGCTTTGTTCTCTGAAAAAGACCCAAAGACCCAACCCTCTACCTACTGAATTTTCTCTCTGTGGCCAGACTGTTTCTAGTAAACTGCAAAATCTTGAATCCATGGGTCCCCTTGTCTGCATAGCAGATAGATTTATTGGTTAGAAGTCTCTTATTCAAACTGGAATTAACTGTGTGGGGAACTGGGGGTGTCACCGTCTTGAGTATCAGAGATGACTGAGACTGTTGTGTGATCACAGGATTGAAGTGGGAAGACAAGGTATAAAGAGATAAGACAATTGGAAGAAGGGCTTTAGAGGAGCATCATTGTCGTGTCTGACTTTGGACCATTGATTTGTCCTGCAGGACAAGCTGAATTTGAGTTGTATACACAGCCCGATGGTCACCGAGCTGATGAGAGGAATTCGCTCGCAGGTTGAAGGGCTTATCACAGGTCTCCCTTCTCGAGAGATGGCAGCAATGTGCCTGGGTCTGGCACACAGGTGAGTTCCTGGAACGGCTCTATTCCTGTGCCTTTGGCTGTGCTGTGTTACTCAGAGACACCTTGAGCGCCTGACAGAGGCTGGGGCTCTGTATGTTGATACATTTATGTCTGAAATCTTGTTTAATAAAAGGCTTTATGGTTGGCATTCTCCCTTCAAGGGAGAGGATTTATCTTCACTTGACGTTGCTAGCTTTCCTACACATTTTGTCCTTCAGGATTGAAATGTCTCTGTAGCAGTCAAATGGGTCACTCAAAATTCTGTTGCCACAGACAAGATGAATACCGTGATTTGTTGATTTATGTTGGAATAAATACTCATCTGTAACAATGTAAACATTAAAGGCAAGGTCTTACCACATGGCTGCCCTGCCTTTTAGGTTTAGGTTTTACAAAGTTGTTGGGTCAGTGTGGGGTGAAGCATTCATTCATGAGTAACTTTAATCTATACTCTGGCATGAGCTTGCCCTGTCCCTGAGCTACTGGCAAGTTGCAGAATTGCTGTGCTGTAGCTAATTCCTTAAAAAAAGATGTGTGCTTAGAAAGTGGGCATTGATATTGAAAAAGGTCTTTGAAGATGCAAGTCCTCATGGGTATCAAGTGTCTTTTACGGTAGCAGATTCTGAGAAATTTTAAATATGCATTGAAGCCAAATGGCAATGGGCTTTCTCTGAGAATCTGTTCCAGGGAGTTTATTGCTTCACATTAATGTTGCTGATGTTTGCTGCTGGGTAGGTGGTTTTGTGGAATACCTTCAGCTACTGCAAAACTGGAAGTGCTGTTGACAAATACTTTTTTTTTTTTAATATGAGGAACTATGCAGAAAAAAACCCAACAGCCAATTTCCTGCAGCAGCGCTCATGTTCAGTCTGCTGCAGGTGGTACAGAGAGCTGCAACTTTCCCTTTCACCCTGGTGACAGGGTGTGTGCATGGACACATTTGAGCTGTTGTGGCTTCTGGCCACAGCTGAAGACAGTCAGTGACATAAAACTGAGTTGGTATGAGTGAATGTATGGACAGCTGTATTCATGTAAAGTAGTAGCAGGTGGGACATGCTCTGCAAGGGCATGTCAGGATGCTGATGAAACTGTATTTCTGTCTCCTCAGTCTTTCCCGATACAAGTTGAAATTCAGCCCAGACAAAGTAGATACCATGATTATCCAAGCAATTTGTAAGTATATTCAGAGCTTAAATTATTAATGGATTCAGCTTAGGATAGCAGACTTCTTTGTGTTGGTTACAGAAAAGTGTTGCAATCAATTTCCTCCCAGCATGTTTCAGTAAAGGGGTCTTGGTATTCAGCTAGGCACAAGCTGTGTTCTCTTTATAGGGCTTTCCACAAGGAGGAATGCTTCCAGGGTGATACAGAAAACTTGTGTGCGCTTTTCCTTAGCATAGAGAACGGCTTAAATACAGGCAGTGCTAGTTTAGTCTTCTGACGACTTCAGTACCAAACAGGCCTCCCTTCTGAGTCATGTGGAGAGAATGGGCCCTGCAGGACAGGATTTTCTGACCATCCATTTTGATGCTATCTTGCATAGAGGGCAGTATAGACATAGGCCCTAGTGTTTGGCATGTGAAACCCAGGGCAGTATGTATTGCTGCATTCCATCTCCTTGCTTCCTTAATGGAAAACAAACTGAAATTGTAAACATGGCTAAGAAAGCTAATTCCCCATTTTATCTTGAAGGCATCCACATTATAACCAGTGTGCTTGCTGGGAAGCAGTGGTGAGGAATACTGTTTGGAATATTAATTCCCAGACTGTTGTCAATGATGGAACCTAGTTAAGCTGAAATTAATGATTTAATTCAGTTCCTTCGTCACTACCACTGAGACAACAGATGGGAATGTTGGTATTGCATTAGGGGGAAAGATTTTAGCCTGAGGGCTCTGTAGCAATATATGGTCTGGGTGTTACACCTCTGTGTTGTAAATCCGGTTATTGGTCATATCTAGTAAGTAGTGAGCCTGTTGGGTTTGTGTTGGCTATATTTAGACTATAAAGGCAACTAAAGGCCTTAATAGCATCTTTTAAGTCAAGTAATTGAATACAAGAGTTTCTTTCCATTAAAACACTTTTCCTTGAAGTTTATTAGATGGCTAAGTTTTAAATAGGTGTCATGTGTAGCAGAGGAGGAATAACTGGCTGCCATTCCCTTCCAAGGAAACTTGCTGCTGGAGGAGTTTGTCCAAGAGAGTCCCAGTGATGAAACTCGGGCCATGCTTGTGGGAATTCTAATATTTCTGTAACATTGTGTCTGGCCTTCTGTAAAAGTAAAGGATTCTAATGTACTGCAGCTGATGTTTTTGACTGACTGAAGAGTAAAGCCCCAGTCTTTAGGGGATAAAGTACTTCAGTTTATCTCCCTTTGTTAAAATGTGTTGATTTGAGAGCTTTTCATTTTAAGATTACCTTTCTAGGAAAAAACCCCATATCCATTCTTCTGTTTCTTAGCGCTTCTTGATGACTTGGACAAAGAACTGAATAACTACATCATGCGCTGCAGGGAATGGTATGGCTGGCACTTCCCTGAGCTGGGCAAAATCATCACGGACAACCTCACGTATTGTAAATGTGTGCGGAAAGTTGGTGAGTAGCAGAGAGGCATGTGCCTGCCTAGCATTGCGTGTTAGTGTGCGGTGCGCTGCCGGCACTCATCTGTAGACCAGCTGCTCACTCATCCAGCTATTTGTAACCCTAAATACAATCCTGGATCTTCTTACAATCACAATTAGTCAGCAGACCAGGCTGGAAATTAGCTACTGAAAACTGATGTAGAGAATAGCGCCCTGTTCGTGGGTGCTCTTGGAGACTACAGCTCCTGCAATTATTTGTAAGAGCAGAAAGAATGACTGCTATAATATTTTGAACACTTGCTCTGCTTCTTGGGCATGTGCTTTGTATTGATGATTTGACTTTATTTTTCTTTAAATAATTTAAATAAGTTAAAATACTTCAATTTAAATAATTTAAGGAAGTTTGCAGTCCAGAGAGACTTCTGCTATTAAGGGACCTTTTTCCAAATTGTAGGAAGAATTACATAGGTTCAGTTAGTAGTAAATTACTATTTGCTTCCTGGAATTCTTCCTTTGTAGTCTTGTAGCTGAATATGTTGCAGCAAGCAGCTACTGCAAAGGTGTAGTATGCAGCATTACAGAGTAAGGGCTTTTTTTCTAGTGTCAAATGTAATATTTCCAACTGTTCTCAGCTAGTAGAGACACAAAGTTAGAACATTGACACATATCTTGAGAGTTTGGAATAGGGTGACATCAGACTTGACTCACTGTTATTGTTTTGGCCTTTTATCTTTGTCTGTTTCTGTGCTTTTCGCTAGTTCATCTCGCCCCCAGAACAAATATGCTTTCATCTGTCCTCCACAGGAGACAGAAGCAATTTTGCCACCTCTGATGTTTCTGACATCTTACCAGAGGAGATTGAAGAGGAGGTGAAGGCTGCGGCTGAGATTTCTATGGGGACAGAAGTATCAGAAGAAGATATAAATAACATAATCCATCTCTGTGATCAGGTGTGTACATGTGGATGAAAAGCAATAGCAACTCCACTTCAGTTTGCCATATTGGAGCCTGTTCTACCAAGTGGCAGTTTCCCCAGGATGGTGGTAACTAATGCATTTGTGATGGCAGTGATGATTCCTTTATTGTTGCTTTCCTGATGTACAGATATGAGGGTGCACAGTCACTACCTCATCTGAGCCATCTCAGACAGTTGATGTCTACACAAAGTCTTCCAAAAGAAGCAGTTTTGCTATCAGTTGGAATTTTGTCATCATTGTTCTTTAGAGTCCTTAAGGAAATTATACTGTATAACTTGTAGTCTGTTATTTTTTAAGCTAGGTGATAAACCCTGATTAAAAATGGAGCACTGAGGCCCCAGTAGAGTTATGAGTCCTATCCTGCTTTCATCTAGAATCTGTGTGAACTCCCTCTGACTCGTGAGTGGTGCCAGTTGGATCCCTTTGTGACTTTACCAGGGAGTGGCAGTGTTAGGAGTAGCAAGTTCCTGTTCTGGGTCTAGACTGGACTACTTTTTTATGTGTATTCTAATTGTGTGTATTTCTGTGGAATGACTAAAGAACACTTATCCCATTTCAAGAGAATGGTGGCAAAGATTTATGTGAAAACTGAATGTTCTAGGGTTTTGTTTGAAAGAAAATGTCTTTACTAAGTATTTTTGTTTTGCTTCACTGTCTTTGGCATGTTGTCAGCTCCTTTACCAGGCCCTTTGCTGGGAAAATAAGTTGCCTAAGAGAGTGAGCAATACAGATACAATATATTTTGTGGATGGAGCTCAGCTCTGGGAATATGCCCTGTATAAAGCTTTCTATAACTCTGACTCATGGTTGTTCATGCATTTTGCATCTTGTCAATCTCCTCCAGTGGAATTCTCAGCACTTCCTCCTTTTGGGATGTTTAGCTCTTAATATTTGTTGGTCGACTAATAGTGATTCCTCTAACCTGAGTCTGTCTGTCTGTCTGCCAGGTGATTGAAATCTCTGAGTATCGGACACAGCTGTATGACTACCTGAAGAACAGAATGATGGCCATTGCTCCTAATCTTACTGTCATGGTGGGCGAACTGGTTGGAGCAAGGCTCATTGCTCATGCAGGTGGGTTAAAGTGATAACCCTAAATAAAACATAGGTGACCTCATGGGAGGCTTTCTCTGGAGAGCTGATCAGCTAAAAGCATTATGCAAGGCAGTGATGAACATCTCATGGTCAAGAGGAGGAAGGTGGCTCTTGAGGAATATCAGGGTACCAGCATGAGCTTGGTAGTAGTCTATGATGATGTTCTTAGTTGGCCTGAATTCTTTTTGGAATATGAGGGCAGCTTAAGTCACTACCTCTTCTGAGACACTTACTAAGCCTCGTGCTGATAGTCCAGTTACTTCTGAGGTAAAATGCTGATGAACTGGCATTTGGCCTTTATACTTAGGCTGGCTTATGGTAGGAGCCTTATTTCAGTTATCTGTGCTGCAGTTCTGTGATGACACCTTGCTGACAGACTTTGTCAGGAGTGGGGATTAATCCAGTGGGATATATTTTATTGTGTCAGCCTTCTTTCCTGTTGCTGAAATCAAAACAGAGTTAGTTGAAGCATGAGAGACTGAAATGGCTTATCTGTCCTTCAAGAAATGAACATGAAGCAACTCTCAAATAGAGGAATCTCAGCTTCCTGCTTTCGAGTAGTGTAGGAATATATCCTCCTGCTTATCTGGCTGCCCATCTTACAAATTACTGTTGTGTTACCTCCTTTCAGGGTCCCTCTTGAATCTGGCAAAGCATCCAGCTTCAACAGTTCAGTTACTGGGTGCTGAGAAGGCACTCTTCAGAGCACTGAAGACTAAACGGGACACACCTAAATTTGGCCTTATCTATCATGCTTCCCTGGTGGGACAAACCAATATCAAAAACAAAGGAAAGGTGAGATGCAGAATTGTCTACCAGCTTGGCTTTTCGCAGAGTGTGAATATCTGTCGATGAGGTGGCTTGACCTTCACAGTGAGGCTCTTTCAGTGGCTAGCTTTACTGTATTGCTTCATGGTTACATGGAAAATGCCAGTTTCCCACAGATCTTTGGATGGCATTCATTCCTGTTCAAAAAGAGGAATAACAGGTGCATTCCTGCTGACCTTGGGTGTAACATTAGCTTTTTCAAGGGCTGTGTTGCTACTTTCTCCTATGTGGTAGTAAACTAAGATGTTACAGGCTTTAGTCTTGCTTGAAAACCAGACTTATTGTTGCGCTAAGTCTAGTAACTTATGTGGCTTGCTTTCAAGCAGCTTGGGTTTTTATAATGCAGGTGGATAAATATGTATTTGAATTGTGGAGAAAGCTTTCCAGCTGGAAATTACACTTCCGACTAACCTGATCTAAAGGTTAGGGTAGAGTGGGATGATGTGTAACTAACTTGCTGACTCAAATGTTTCCCTCTGTTTATCAAGAAGATATGGTATTACATTAACAGTTAAAATAATGATGTATTAATTGGGTTTGGGCTTGTGGTTTTTTTTGAATAACAATGTTTACTGTATTCTTTTGTATGGTTTCCAGATCAGAGTGAATTGTTACCTCATGTTGAGTCTTGAGAGTTAGTGTTCCTTTTGGTTTTTCTAGATTTCTCGAATGCTGGCAGCAAAGACCGCCTTGACTATTCGTTACGATGCCCTTGGAGAGAACACCAGTGCTGAAATGGGAGCTGAGAACAGACTAAAAGTAGAGACAAGAATGAGGCTGTTGGAAGAGAGAGGGGTAAGTCTAACAGTGTGGCATGAAGGTGACATTCATGGTTATGGTATGGGCTTCTGATGCACTGCTTTGGGACTCTCCTTTCATTCAGTTGTGTGATCTGTAGTTTCTCCCAACTTTGTCCAGAGCAGAAGAGGTTTGTAGGCTGGCTGCTGCATCCATTCGTTTTTCTTGTTTACATACCTGTCTTCATTTATATTGTACTGAAAAAATCTCGATTCTGATTGATGTTAACAAGCTTGTGACTTTACATTCTGCTACATCGCTGTATTAACAGCAGACACATGCTTATTATTTCATAGTTTCTTTCACCGTAACTTAAAAGAAAGTGTGTTTTTGGGTTCACATACAGCTTTTTTCCCCATGACTTCCCAAAATCTGAATACTGGTGATATGTAGTCTTAAGGAGCTTTCTCTGTAGCTAAAGCAAGATATTTTGTAAATTGCCACATTGCCTTTCCATCACCTAATGCATATCCTGTGACTCTATACCTGCTGTTCCATCTGTTGCCATAGGCACAGCATGCTGGAAGAACACAGGGTTAGCTTTTCTGCTGCATGTGAGCTTATAAATGATGACTAGGTTCATCCTTCCAAGCCAGAGTATCTGATACTAATGCTGTAGCACTGCACTGCTAGAAGAAAAAACTAAAATCCAGAAAAACCTGCCTGTTCCTGGAGCATTTAATGGGAGGTGAAATTTCCCATCAAAACAAAGGCAAGGAGACATGTTAATACCAAAACACAAACTGATCATCTGACAACTGCAGATTCAATTCAGATGCAGTTCAAAGCCTGTATTGTGGTTTTAAAGTTGGCTTTTTGCCAGGCATAGAGTGGTACCTGCCCTGACATGCAGTTACCCTTGCAAAGTAAGAGAATGTGCACAGATTTGAGCTGGGCTTGGGTATTCAGAGGTATGATGTTGTATGCCATGTGGCTGTGGTATGTTTGATGAAATGCTAAATTAAAGACTCCCTTTAATTGAGTTAGGCTTTTGAAGAGCAAGACACATGCCTTTCTCATCCTAGTTACTTCCCTATCGCTAATCTGCTCCCAGGTGTAAGGCTCATACAGGTTCACAAGAGCCTGACCAATAATACATGTCTGTCTTTCCATTTTTAATTCCTTTCAGGAGCTGTGGAACTTGTGTTGTGACTTGTTTTCATTACGAGCAATTTGGTTTTAATGTCTAAATTTTTCTTGTAGATAAGAAGAATAAGTGGCACTGGAAAAGCCTTGGCTAGGACCGACAAATATCAAAATAAGAGGTGAATATTTTTTCCTTTCAGCATGGTTGAGTATAAGTAACACTCAATGTTTTTTTTCTGAGAAGCTTTCCGGTTGAGTTTGACACCAGATTCAGAAAAATTTTCTGTACTCTTAAACTTTGATAAGTCCCACTGCTAATAGGGATTTCCATTTTTTCCCTGCATTTTACAGTTGTGGTAAAGCCAGTGAACTGGAGAAACTGGAGTCCTGATTTTTCCAGTACTAAATTACTGACATAATCAGATAAGTATATTTAGATGCTATAAGTATCAGCCTGAAAAGCTAAATAGTTTAGGGAGTTAACATGTAGCAGCTTAATTCAAACCCTGATTCTCTCTTACTGACTTGCATTAAATAAATCTTAGACATGAAAGCCTTCCTGTATACCTTCTTAGGCTTAGAAGGAAGCACCACTTGTTTTGAGCAAAGCTGCAGCTGCTTGTTTAGGTCCCATATGTAGTAATACGTAATACATATCTTAAGCTGTAGGTAAGGTCTGTGCTGTAGACATTTAGCGCAGTTTCTGGTTCCCAAAGTGATGCTGTAAATTGCAACTGGGACAATTGAAGACCTAAAGATTGGAACAGGTTATTATTAGTCTGAGCTGTGACATCTGGGTTTTTCACTTAATTTGGATGCAGTCTTCTTGCTTAGCTTGGCCTGTTTATTCTGTTGTACCTTCAGTGTAGAAAGACCAAGACCAGGGCTGGGTGCTAGTTCTGTGAGGGGCAGGGGGAAGGGAAATAGCACTGTTGCCCCCATCTGCAGTCCCTAAACATCTTTCTCAAGCCTAGCTGTAACTCGTGTTCCCATATGCTGGGCATTTCAAAGTGCAGTGATGGCTGAGGCTTCTGGAGCAGCTTTTGCCAAAGACAGTGTCAGTAAATGAAGCATCAGAACATGTAAGGAGGCAGTAGCTTAGGGAGGAGGGCATTGAGGAGGCAGCATGCGTGCAGGCTTTTGACCTCCTGAAATGGAGTCAGGAATTCCTGCCAGGACACGTTTCTTCTGTTAGACATGCTTTGCAAATGTGTCTAGGCTTGGGGGAGAGACAGAAGATAATTCCTGGCTGCTTGGCTTAGTCTGGCAGCCGAAAAGGGAAACTGACTCAGTCCTTGTTAATTGTCCTTATAGTACAAAAATGGTACTGTTGCTGCTGCGTGGCAGTTGTTGGAAGGGCTAAACTAATGTTTTAAGGAAATTAGCAAAAATCTTAGTCTGGTATGGAACTGTGGATCCTGTATGAACTGGGTACATCAAAGTAATGCTTCAGAAGTTAATTGTGGCATAGTGTTTAGAGATCAGGTTCAAGTGAAACATCTTGGTATGCTTTAAAAAAAAAAGATGTAAGAGTAAATTACCTATCTCTGGCATGTTTATTTACTGATGATGTTTTCTTAATTATTTTGACAATGACAAGGAGGCCAACGAGCTCTTGCCTGTGTTTAACTGAAACAGCATCCAATGTTTGCAAAAGGCTGCATAATCAATAAGCTATGTGCAGTGTTTGTACTTGTCAGAATGATTTCTGGTGCTTGGAGGATGAACTGATGGTACTGTCTACTGGCGTTACCGTGTACTGCCCAGTATAGTCACTTCTGTTGCTTTTGTAACCTGTGCAAGGCTACACACTTCACATTCCTGTTTTAGAGAAGCTTGGATGCTCTGTAAGTGGCTGGCGGGGTGGGGGGATAGTTCAGGATTACTAGTCTAAAGTTCCTTCTTCCTTCAGTAGGAATTCTGTTCATAGTAAGACAAAGAAAAAAAATGCTTAATTGCTGTTAGATGATTCAACTGCCCCTGGAAAGGTCCAGCTAAACAGCATTGAGTTTCAGGGCAGCTGTGGAGGAGGTTGGAGCCGAACAGTTTCAGACACAGATTAGGTATCTGCATGTCCCATAAAGTCGGTGATCCAAGTGATAAAGGGATGAGCCATAGCATTGCCTTGCCTTGTGAGTTGTGACCTGTGAACATACAGGTGGAGAGGCAGTGCAGAAAAAGCAAAAGTAAAGCTACTTCTAATCTATTATATACATATATGTTTGTTACCGTTAGTGTATGCTTACATGGATTTTACAAATTGTGGGGAGCTATGAGCCTGTGACTACACAGCTATGATAGAAAAGCATTCAGTGACAGAAAGATTGGTCTGATGGGTAATTGTAAGTGTTCTGTAGAGCTTGGGACAGATGTAAAAGCAGAAACAAACTTTAGCTAGTTTCTGAGGTCTGGTGGCCTTTTATGATGGAGTAACAGCATCGGTGGATAAGGAATGACCAATGGATGTCATCTACCTGGACTTGTGCAAAGCCTTTGACACTGTCCCGCACGACATTCTTCTCTAAACTAGAGAGGATGGGTTGGACGGATGGACCACTCGGTGGATAAGGACCTGGCTGAATGGCCGCACTCAGAGAGTGATGGTCAATGGCTCAATGTCCAAGTGGAGACTGGTCACAAGTGGTGTCCCTCAGGGGTCCGTGTTGAGCCTGGCCCTATTCAACATCTTTGTCAGTGACATGGACAGTGGGATGGAGTGCACCCTCAGCAAGTTCGCTGACTACACCAAACTGTGTGGACACACTGGAGGGGAGGGATGCCATCCAGAGGGACCTTGACAGGCTGGAGAGGTGGGTCCGTGCCAACCTCATGAGGTTCAACCAGGCCAAGTGCAAGGTCCTGCATTTGGGTCGGGGCAATCCCAGGCACAACTACAGACTGGGCGGAGAGTGGCTCCAGAGCAGCCCTGAGGAGAAGGACTTGGGAGTGCTGGTGGATGAGAGACTCAACATGAGCCGACAATGTGCTCTTGCGGCCCAGAAGGCCAACTGCATCCTGGGCTGCATCAAAAGAAGCGTGGCCAGCAGGTCGAGGGAGGTGATTCTCCCCCTCTACTCTGCCCTCGTGAGACCTCACCTGGAGTACTGTGTCCAGTTCTGGAACCCCCAACATAAGAAGGACATGGACCAGTTGGAGAGGGTCCAGAGGAGGCCACAAAGATGATAAAGGGGCTGGAGCACCTTTCCTACGAGGACAGGCTGAGAGAGTTGGGGCTCTTCATCCTGGAGAAGAGGAGGCTCCGGAGAGACCTTATAGCAGTCTTCCAGTACCTCAAGGGGGCCTACAAGAAAGATGGGGAGAGGCTGTTCAGTAGGGCCTGTTGTGACAGGACAAGGGGTAATGGTTTTAAAATAGAGGGAGGGAGATTTAGATTGGATATTAGGAAAAAGTTCTTTACTGTAAGAGTGGTGGAGCACTGGAACAGGTTGATTAGGGAGGTGGTGGATGCCCCATCCCTGGAGAAGTTCAAGGCCAGGTTGGATGAGGCCCTGAGCAAGCTGATCTAGTTGGGGGTGTCCCTGCTTCTTGCAGGGGGGTTGGACTAGATGACCTCTGGGAGTCGCTTCTAACCCTAATCATTCTATGATTCTATGATTCTTTTGTTCAGATTGGGCAGTTGTACTTTGTGGGGTAACTCCTGCAGTCGTGATTGCTCAAATCCACAAATGGTTTATTGGCAAGGACCTCGCTACCTGCAGATGCTTTGTTAGCTGAGCAAGATTGGCTTACAAATATTTTTGTGTGTTTGCGCTGGAAAGATTATATTCAGCTGTAGGATCATACCTGGGGGCTAGCTCTTCTTTCTCCTACTTTAGCTTGACTTATTTTCTTCATTACAGTGAAGTTAAAATATTTGACCCATCTGGTGACTCTACGCTTCCTGCTGCTTCAAAGAAACGCAAGATTCAGGAGGTGGGTGAACAAGATGAAGGGATCGCTGTGAAAGCAAAGAAGTTCAAAGCAGAGATGAAAGGTTAGTTGCTGCATCACTGCTGCTGGCATGTCACTGTGTGCATCATGCAGTGGGGCTTAACATTTACAGCCAGCCACAATACCTGGTTATTCTCCATAGGAATTATGATGGCTTGGGTGGGGGGTGTTTGGTTTGTTTTTTTTAAAAAATCCTTTATGGACTGAACAAATTGCAGTCCATTTACTTTAATATTTACAGTTGTGAGTGTATAAGAAAACTTGAAACAAACACCTCTGTTGCTATTCTTGCAGCATTTCTTGCTCAGCAGATATCTATTTTGTGGGCCTCAGTATCTTGAAGACAAAAAAAAAAGCTCTTCTCTGTAAACTTGACAGATTTTTCTTTTAAAAAAAGCCAACAAACCACACACAAAGAAACCACCCCCAAACCAAAAACTGTTTGGTATATAAACTTTGTGATGTGTTTCAACATTAGAAACATTGAACATCAGAATTTGAGGGGAAGTGACACTTGGAAATTTCAGTCTGAGTTTACATAATACGTGAACAGTTGTTATTCTCTGGAGAGCTAATACTGAACTGTGGCCACAGTTGTTCTTCTCTGATAGTTAACTGTGAAGAAATATTTTTGACTGTAGCCTCAAAATAATGTGGTTTTGTATTAGGGTTTGTTTTAAGAAACATTCTCTCTTCACTGTGCACTTCAGCACCTCTGGCTGGCCTAAGACTTGCTGTGACAGTGGGGTCCCTTGGGGGTGGAGGAGGAAGAAAAGGGAGATGACTTTAGGTCACTTCCATGAGACCCTGAGTCAGATCTAAGCGTGAGCTATTCCCAAGGTCTGTCAGCTCCCCTGGCCTGCAGCAGGTGAGAGCTGTTGGACCCTTCCCTGTCTGCCCTCTCTGTGCTCCTCTGCTCTAGGGTATCACTGTAATGATGCCTATTCTGTACCCTCAGCTGATGCGGAGGTGTGCTCTGAACAGATGGTTCATGGTGTCTGTGTAGTTAGATGGAGCAACTTGGAGCAACCTAAACTTAGCTGAGAATTCAAGGTACGCTGGAGGGAGAATCCTTTGTGCTGGAAAGCTGAGATCTGTGCCCCAGCTTGTTCTCCTGTGCTTATAGTGAGACAAGGACACGAGTACTTTGGAGGCTTGAGCTTTGCCTGTTTGCTTTTGGAGAATGTGGGTGTTCTCACAGCTACTGCTTTTGATAATCCTTTGAACTAACTTCCCTTTCTGTAGAAAACTGCTCCCTTGGGCTTCCCTTGTATTATCAAAGCAAGTGTTGACATCTCACGGGTGTGAGCTCCTCACAGGTAGAATTTTACATTTGTTTCCAGCCTGCTCTTCTGCAGTATGAGGGACATTTCTGTTCACAGATAAATTCTAAATGGTTCGTGTTTTTATACACAAGCCTGGTTGTGTTTGCTTCATTTGCTTCATTGAGCATTGATACCCCCTAGTTTAGGGGTTGGATGGAGCTCTGCAGGTATTCTTGAGCTACCAAGAATTATTTGAGCAGTAGATGGTGTTAGGAGTACTTGTGGACTACTGAAATCTGTGCTGTTTACTTGGGTTTTTTTTTTGTTTGGGTGTTCTGTTGTTGTTTTGGAGGGTTTAACTTTCCAAAACCTCAAGTGCAAGATTCAGATTTGCTGCTTTTCTTCCTGGGAAAAAAAAAAAGCATCCCTCAGACGTCCGGTTCATAGTTCCTGCTCTTCTCCCATTCTTCATATTAACAGTATCATTGTATTTGTGTACTTGGGCTAACTAGAACTAACTGTGCCAGTTGCTTTGGACCATGGAAAGGAGTGTTTTCAGAGGGCTTATTAATCTCCTGTCACCTGTAGGCAGAACTAATGACTTCACCCTGTCCTCTTGTACCACTTAAAATAGCACTGGTACTATGTTTGCCAATTCCTGTAGTTGTCCACCCAGGGAATACGTGGATTTCTCTGAGATGGGCTAAACAGACCATGATCTCGCCCTTCTCCAGTATGGTTGGTATGACAGCACAGTGTGCTGGTGGGGAGCTGGTCTGTGAACTTTGAGTAGTGGAGTAAACTCTAATTCAGAGGGGTGCAGGCAAGGTCCCAGCATGAAGATGTGTTGCGTGGCCACATGAATATGAATGAGCCTTTAATTTCTGCGGTTCCCAGCTCTATATCTTTTGATGCAGTTGAGCTGTTCCCTGGTCAGAGATTACACATGCAGACATAGTGTTGTGAAAGAAATCTCTGCCCTCTCCTTCCCTATGCTGTATGGCTGCTGTGTGATAAATGGGGGTGGTGGAAAAGCAGTTCAGGGAAAACCGGGATTCTTCAGCGAGATCATTCTTGATCCAGTTTGTATGCAAGAGCGTGGTAAGGGACAGAAACAAGCTGGAAAGCTGCCACTAGAATGGGACTAGTCAAACTGCTGCTTTAATATTTGTTTGGGGACAGTGTTGTAGACTGTGCTAGCCTGAAATGTAAATGCAACTGCAAGGTGAGATAGGTGGTGTTCTCTCTCTCCCCGTTTGGGGTGCATGTATGGCAGTCTCTGGATAGGAACTGGCGGGTGCTTGGGGGTGAGGCATGACTTCAGACCACGTTCACCTTTTTATGCTTAAAAAGAAACCAAGTGGAAGGGTAGTGCCTGAAACAAGTTACCATCAACCTAAATTGTTTAAAACTGTTTTTAATGGAGGAGGGTGGTGGGTCAAAGGGGAAATAGGACAGGTATTTTTGTGACAGCAGTCTTTGAGGTTGAATGTGACTAGGCAGAATTCATACCACCAGCCAGTACCCCCAGTGCTCAGCTGGCATTTAAGCATCAGGATGTAGTAGCAGCCAGTCACTTGGAAAGGTCTCTCTTGAGAAATTTCATCGCAAATTAATGAAGCGAATGCTGCAGGGCACAGCCTTGAATGACAGCAGTGTCAGGACATGATTCTGTGACGTGGTGATACATGAAGTGACTTGATTCGGTAGGCACCCAGCCTCCTATGGAGGAGGGAGGGTGTAACAGGCTGGTGGTATGTTTAGAGTGCTCACGGGAAGTGGGAGAGTGGAACTACTGTTGGTGACCTCCTGTACTGCGCTCCCCGGTGCTGCTTCCTGTGCCACTAAGAGAAGTGGGCTTGCTTGTAGTTGCTGCTTATCCCAAAGAAGCCCTGCTGGGTTTAAGTGTTGCGCCTAAGGTAAGAGGCCAGCACCCCTGGAGCCTTTACCCTCTGCTTGCTGAGAAGTCTTGTGATGAGCTTTGCTAGAAAGCAGCAACTGAAATCTTCAGGAAGGTGCCTGCTGCTGGCTGTGAGAACTGACGGTGCCTGTGAGCGCACAGGGCGTCATCTGCGGTTGTGAACTGTGACAGGTTTCAGTGCCTGGTGTGTCAGGCTTGATGATGACATGTAGGGTAATAACAAGAAGTTCTTTTTCCAAGGCTACCGCCCAGCATTTTGCTTGAAAACACATAGTTTACCAGTCAAGCTGAGTGACAAGGTGATGTGTGTGCCCCTGTTGTGCTGTAGGCTTTAAGGTAGCTTGTGTTTATTTTACAGCTACTTTTATTTCCCTGTGTCATAGATAGGGAGGTGAGGATACTTACTTTTACCTGTGTTTTTGAATGCTGCCTTCTGGCTGCACACTTTTCACTGTAGGATGTGTATGGTATCCACATCATTCCAGAATGAACATAAACTATGTTTACTGGTCCCTTTGTCTGGAATCTGTTGTTGGTTTGCCTCTGGCTTTTTTTTCTTTTTTAATACCAGAAAAACTGCATGTGTTAGCGGTGTTTTCTTGTAGACATGTCTAGAAAGTTTTTTACCCTGAAACCAAATTTTTTCTGTCTGAAGTTTGTTAGAGGCAAAGATTGAAGTGTATTTTTTACTCATATAGTCCTACAGCCTGAAGGAGCTAAACTTGTGACAAAATACAATCAAGATGTCAGGAGGTTCTGGATTTTGGGTGATTTATAATTGCACTGGCTTTGTTTCTCTGATTGTGTAAGTGGTAAGGGTGCTCCAGTATTAAACTGGCTTGTGTTTTTGTGGGGAGTACAGTGAGAAAACTACTTGAGTTATACCTCCACTAGCAAGTGTACTCACCACAAACACCACTGGTTTCAACATCTCAGTTTTGTAGCTGCTGAAGGGCTGTAGTTGTTATGTTGTGAACGTCGTACTGAGGAACTTGGTATCCAGCACTGACTCAGTTGGGTAAATAAATATAGCTTGGTCATGCTCCTGGCTACTGCCTAGACTATGAGCTTGGTAATGATTTCTGCTTGCTTCTTTACCTGGAGATTCCTAAGACTGTGGTATGTATTCTAGAAAATGAGTGATAAGTCATAGTGCCTTTACCACTGTGATGAGATAGGCCAGCTGTCGATGAATAGTTCTGAAAAATAAATGTAAGGGGGCATTAGAAAATGTTTCCTTGGGTTAGCATTCCTCTCAGCTTATATAAATAATTCAATTCCTGCCTTCCAGGACAGGAAACTGTTTCTGCTTCTTCATTAAAAGCTTTATATTAGCTCAGCATTAAGAGATCTTTGCGTTTGCCAGTCTGGATGGTTAAGAAAACTGGTCTGCTTCTTAGCAAATTTCCAACATCAGGATAGGGAATTCAGTTGCCAATAGGCTACTGCTGGATGGATGCATTTCTAATGCGGATTATAGAGTCTGTCTACTGCTCCTGTGGTGCTGGGAAGAAACATGTGCCAAACTGTGGACAGTCTGTTTTCAGAAAGAGCACTTGAAGGTGATTTGGCAGGTAAATGAAAACATGCAGGCTCATTTTAAACTCTGTGAGCAGTGCATGGGAGCAGTGTTTGCACCAGGAAATGTGAATGGTGCTGTCTGAACCACTTGTGTCACTTGTGTCTTGGGTAGCTGTATTGTAGCAGGTTACAGGTTATAGCAGGTATAATAGTCATGCAGGTAAGGACAAAGTGGAGAGAAATTAGATGTAGAAAGATATAAAGAGGAGTCAGTTTGGTATTTTGGGGTTTTACTGTCATCATTACATTCTCATACCATAGCTTTTCCTTTTTCTTTTTACACCCCTAATAATCGACAACCTGCCTTTCCATTTTAATCCTTCTGTGGTGCAGAAGAGACAACTGTAGAAGATAATGAACCTGTTAAAAAGAAGAAAAAGAAAAAGAATAAAGAAAAGCAAGCTGAAGAGGAGGAGGTACTGAGTGAGGAACCCTCCACCGTCCCCATAATTGAGGTGAGGCAGAACTGCACAGCTTACTTGCTCCATCGTGGGAGTGGATTTTCTCCAAAGCATAGGCAGTGCTGGGGGTTGGGAGGGGGGAGGAAGAATACTCCCATCTGAATAACTCACAGTATGCAGGGACCGTTTTGCTCTAGTGACTTTATTTCATGACATCTGTCACTATAGTGTCCAGGAAGATTTGCATTAGAAAATAAGGTCTGGAAAATTTGTGACTAATGGTTCCATGCACCAGGAGCCTTTTATCCTGACCCACCCCACTACTCCAGTGTTCTCTCTTTCACCATCTTTTCTAGTGGGGAGGGTATCCCTTGGTGACAGACATCTGTCTTAAAGTTGGATTAATAGGACAAATAGGGAGCAGAGGCCATACCTGCTGAATTGATGAAGCATCATTTGATGTCTCCAAGCCATGACAGAGTGGATGAGACCAAACCAAACTAGTTGTTCAGTTTAGAAATCCTTTTCTTAGCGTGGGATTTAATTTTCTCTCTTCTGTTGAGGGCAGCTACGCTGCCTGAAGCAGCCTGGCAGCAGTGCTGAGCTGCCAGCGGTATGGCAGACACGCAGCTTCCCTTGCCCACTGACCCCACCATGCTGTAAACTTTGAGTGGTAGAGGATGAGGACATCTCTTGGGTTGTGCTTAGAGTACAGCAGTTGCTGTGATGCTTTCAGCGTGAGTTGGTTGCCTAGTTACATGTGTTGCTTTGCTTCTCCAGTATGGTTTGTTCATAGCAACATTTGTTTGTTTGCAGAATACAGAGAAGAAGAAGAAGAAAAAGAAGAAAGCTAAACATGAGGATGAAGACTGAGGGGCAGGGGGAAACAGCTGCTTCAGGCCAGCTTTTCTTGACATTTCTCTAGCCTCTTGCTGAAAGCTGTAACTGCATTGCAAGAGAGCAGGGAGGTGCATTCGATAGCTGTCTTCTGCCCTGGAATAGTGTACTCCAGTGTCTCACTTGAGGATTGCTGGGTTTTTTTTGCAGTTTCTTTTGTTAAAAAGGTCATAATCCTCCTTTCATATACAGCCTCCACTGATAAGGAATAAAAACATTTTTATGGAGATTTTATGCCTCATTTTTAAATGTTTGCTGGTTTTTAACCATTATCAGGACTATTGCTAAGTGTTTTTTTATTTTAATAATAATCAGTGAAAAACCTAATCTTAATGTGTAGATGTTCTTTTGTGGTTTATTCTGAGGAATTCAGAGGTGATAATATTTATAGGTTTTCCTTTAAATTGCTACAAATCTCTGCATAATATCCCGGATGAGTTGAACAGCTGAGGTGTGTTCCTGAGTTTGCGCTGTAGTTCTCCTGAGAAAGCCCTTTTTAATAGTCTCAAACAGTTTCGGTTTTGCTGCACCGACTGACAAAATTTAGTTGCATGTTTTGAACTAATATGATTAGCTTCAACATTGCTTCTGTGGTGATTGTGGCAACTTCCTTCACTTGACTTTTTGGGGGGGGTGGGGGGAAGGCAGCCTAGGGCAAAATGACTCCTTCAGCTATGCAATAATGAAGCTGACAAGACAAGTGTGTTTTATTAGGAGCAGAAATCAGCCTCTGGCCGAGTCTGCCATGCTTTGTCAGGATGCAAATGCATTAGAGTAGCATTGTGTGTTCAAGATACTAAAGCTTGCCAACTTTATGGTGTAAAAGGAAACCATTTTCTTTGACTATGCTTATCAATGAGTACTACCAGGTGTAGTAGTAAACCTGAATGATGAATTTAGCTGCATAACATCTGGTAATGCTGGAGCCAGCATAGCTGATGCTTTTTTGTGGAATCCAGTATATTGACCAGCTCTTGGTATTTAACTGCCTACCACTTGCTCATCTGTTTGAGTGGGTATTCCGAATCCCAGGTAGAATCGGTAACGTGCCTGTTAATGCAGTTCTGCCGCGGTCAAGAACACAAGCTGCATCCTCCTCCCCCTCCCCGAGGAAGGCTGCAGTGAGTTTAATAGCTGTAATTGAGAGCCTGGTCAAGGAGTATCCCGAAGCAGCGTATCAGGATTGTGCTTTGGTACTGCAGCTATCTCTTGTCCTAGGTGTTCCCTATGGAGCCTTCTGTTGCACTGTCTGTGATCACCGATGTTTTACTATGCAGAGCTCTGGATTATCTGGGAATATGGAGACCCTTCCAGTGCATCTGCTTTTTGCTAGACAAGTAAGATGAATTTAAGCTGAAATGCTTGAGCAGGCAGCAAAGGCATTAAAATTATTCATAATGAGATGGAAGACTTGGCTATTAGTGCCTACAGCTTTTTATTGTAAATGCATTTTCAAACAGAAATCCTTACTGACACGAGTTCAGTTTCCTCTGAACTGTTAATGTACTTGCTTCCTCAAAAGTATCAGATAAATTATGCATGTGCTGCTCATAGGCTGTCCTATATAATTTACTCTAATCAGAAAATTTGTATGAACATCAGTTGCTTAGTAAGTCTAATCAATGGGACCAAAATGGAGAGAAGTATTTGCACGCCCACCTTTTCCTCCCTTTGCTTATTCCTTTGGTAACAAGGGAATGAGCTTCACCTCTCCTCTTACAGAGCATGTTTCAGTGGTTTGTGATTGCAAGCCAGTGTCCAGCGCAGGCCAGCTTCCATCTTCCAAGGCAGCCTGTTGGAGCTGTCATGCAGCAGCAGGTCTTTGCCTCTCCTCCTGCTCCAGTCCTGGGGCATTCACTTCAGTGTCAAACTAAGTAGAGATGCTACTTTATTCTCTTTCAACATTTCTGAAATGCTGTAGGTTTTGTGGTTTTGCTGAATAAAACCTGCTTTGGAGAGAAAAAGCACTAAGAGCTCAATGTGTGTGACCCAGGAACACTGGGTGGAGAAGAGGAAGCAAGTTGTAAGCTTTTGGGTCCTCGATAGACCATGCACTTATCTGCCAGCACCTCTTTTAAGCAGGTAAGGAAATAAGTACTCAGGTTCTGGTTTGAACTGTTAAACACCTCGGTTTTGAAACAATGAGCTGCATATCCCAAAGGGCCACTGCTGAAACACTGATAAGTGTATTTGACTCAAGGGCCAAGTATGATCTGTGAAAGTAAACAGTGGTGACAGATGCCAGTCATTGTAAGCTGTGTCAAGTTGCTTATCAGGTCAAGCAGGTAAGAATGGCTTTCAACAAAAAAGGTCTGGGCGTTTGTGTACAATCTTGCATTTTAAAATAATGGTAATAAAACCTACAGGTATAATTGGGAAGGACTGTAAAGTCGTTGTGCAGGGATGGGCCTTACTCAGAAGTAGGACAGGCCCTTAACTGGGACTTGAGCTTTTTGATTTATTTTTTTTTTTTTATGGCAGCAGTTTAAATCCCGAGGCTTGTTCACTTGTTTGTAAGAAATAATTGAACAGGACATTTAGGTAGAGCCAGTACTGTCAGTCACTAATCTTTGCGAGGGGCTTGATCCATCCAAAAATGGTTCTTGATAAAGCAAAACACCAAAATTAATGTTCAATTAAGGGCAGGTGCTTTGGCTGACTTGAGTACAGAAGGAACATCTAGCCTGCTGTGCCTGGCTGACAGTGGCACTTACAGTGAAACAGTGAGAACTGTTAAAACATTTACAATGTTTTAATACAGTCCTTGGAACCTTCTGTCAATAGGGGTTACTCTAAAACAAAGGTAACAGTGAAAAACTGCTGATGAACTGGGGCAAAGCCCAGAAGAGGGCAAATGAAGGTG
The DNA here is from genome assembly GCA_013399135.1 of Heliornis fulica. Classification (NCBI taxonomy): domain Eukaryota; kingdom Metazoa; phylum Chordata; class Aves; order Gruiformes; family Heliornithidae; genus Heliornis; species Heliornis fulica. The sequence continues at coordinate 1,227,660 of VXBZ01006975.1, read as the reverse complement.
TTTCAGCGGGGTGGCTGACAGTTTGAAAGTATCTTGCATGGGTTCCTTGGGGGCTTAAACCCTCTGTCCTGGGTTATAACATGGGCTGTGCTCACTGTGCTTTGGAAAATCTAGCCCTGTGTTGGTAGAGAGCTGTAGGGGCACCCATCCTTCACAGCCCAGGTTAATTCTGAATCAGTAGCCCAAAGTCCCGTGGATTCTGTGGCTACCAACTCTGCAGGCAAAGGCTGTCCCTCCTAGGGTAGAGGTTACACACAGCCTCCACCACCCTGCAAAGGAGGACAACCACCAGCCAAGCATTTGTGGAGCTGCCAGATGTGACAGCATGGCTCTCTCACTCCAGTAGTGACAAGCTGGATCCTGGGACTCTGCTTCTCTCCCTGTTCACGCTGATCACCAAGGCTTTGGGTTTTTGGCTGCAGCATCAAGTAGAGTGCCTAGCAATTTTAAAGTCTTTTATTGTTTTTGGGGTGTTTTTTTGNGTCAGCAGGCACGGGAGCTGTTTGCTCTCTGTTCCTGCTGGGGCACCTTTGCACCAGAGAGGAGGCATCTGGGTTTTTTCATAGCTACTTTGTGCTGTGAAAGCTGTTGTCAGGAAAATGAGTATTTTCTTTGGGCTAAGTAGTCTTAACATTAGTGACTGTTTTGCTTTGCTACTTGGGAGTTTGTCTGGTGGTGTTCCCTGTCCATGATGACTTGCTTGCGTGGGACTGCTGGGGGGCCTGGGGCCCCAGCCCCCTGCTGGCACACAGTAGTCCCTTGCCCCAGTGCTTACAGCTTCCTTCCAGGCGTCTCCTGCTGCCTGTGGGCATCCTGCTTCCTCCGGCTATCTGCAGTTTGTTCCTGCTACCCACAGACACACCCTGTGCACATCTTCCCCGTGTCTGTGCCAGTATGCAGCAGCATTTGCTGGGCATTGGAAGCCAAGCAGAGAGGACCCTGTTTCTCCTCACTGCAGGGAATGGGATGAGCAGCCACTCTGCACCACTCCAGGCACTCCAGAGATGAGCTCCTCAGTGCCAGCCTGGGCTTTCGTGTGCCCATGCAATGAGAAGTGCCTGCTGAGATGGAGGTGGAGATGTGGGAGGTACTGCTTGAGCTTTTGAAGCCTGTCTCTGGGGAAGGACAGAATCACCGCTGTCTTTCAGGTAAAACCTCCAGCTCAGCTGTCCCTCCAGAGCCGCATCTGCACGTGTAAAACTCACCAGTCAGCTTCCTACTGTCTGTGCCACATCCTGGTGCCGGTGTGCCCCTCCAGCAAGGCTTCGCTTTCTCCAGAAAAAATAATTTAACTATAAATGACAGCTCAGCAGTACCTTCCCATCCTCCCCAGGGAGAAGCACTGCAGCATGTTGTCTTTTGCAGCAGCTTAAAATTTGGAAGAGAAATCTTGCCTGCTCGGACTCCGTGTCTGCAGGCACAGGGTGAGATGTGCAAGGCTCAGCCTTTTCCCCGTGGAGCTGCTGATGCCCAGAGACACGGGCTGCTGCTTCTGCAGCGAGTTCCCATCCTCCACGGGTGAGCCCTAGCTCTGAGCTTTCGTTTTCCTTTCACATGCTTTATGCTCTGCCTTATTTCTTTTGTGAAAGGCTATTTCTCTCATAGTGGTGAGCATCTTGGTGTTCAGTGGCTCTGTGTTTTCAGCAGTATTAATCCACGATAGGCAGTCCTGGCATTCCAGTTCTTATCCCAGTTCCTGGCTAATGGGATCAGCAGTTTATCTTTGCAGACCCCATGCAAAGTACAAGGGACTGATGGTGACGCGCTGGTGTGAGACCAGTAAGTGACCCTGGCGAGAAAGGATGGGGTAGGACTGAAGTGCTGGGGCAGAAGTCGGAGAGCTGTGCCAGCAGCAGCAGGGAAGCCAAGGAGGACTTCAGATCCAAGGGAAACAAGACAGGAAAACTGTTGTTTAGATGCCAACCCACAGGGTTTGCCATCATTAATCTCTGATCTTCATATTCCACCTCTTAAAAACTGAGATAATGCCTCCCAAATCCCTGAAGTGTGCGGGGCCCTTATTATCGCATTATTTATGAAGCACTGAGAGCTCTAACTAGGATGTGATGTAGAAGTGTTGTGAAGAAGAGGAAGGAAACCTGTTTGACAGTACAATGGCTGCAAGGGAGGTTGTCTTAGGTCCACGATGAAAGCTCTCTAGATAAAGCTGCAGCCGGTCTCAGAGCAGCCATGTTAAACTCTCCTCACAGGAGGAATCAAAACCAGCTGTAGAACACTTCCTTTTGTATGGAGGTAGAGAAGGGTTTTGCTGGAAGCATGTGTCAGAACAGCCTTTCTAAAGCTGGTGTGGTGGGGGGGCTGGCTCTGGAAGCCAAGCTCAGGCTTTATGGCTGTTCTGCCACAGCATCGTCAAGGCCGTGTGAAATGGAAGCTACCGTGGATGGGAGGCTGATATTTACACAGCCGTGAACATGACACTGGAGAGAGAGATAAATGCAGCATAATTGCCAGTTACACAACTGGTGTCTTGCGACATGCTGGAGCGATCCTGGGCAGCACTGGGGTGGAGGAGCGTGCTTCCTCCCCGTGGCCAGCCTGCCCGCACCCACCTGGGAACGGCAGCGCGGCGGAGCTGCACTACTTGCCCTTTGGTCCTGTTCTCTGTGGTTTTGCTCGGCTGGCAGCAGGCAGGCACAGAAAAGGAGGTGCCAGGCAGGATGAGGACCCCCAGCACCCTGCCATGCCCCGTGCAGTGGCAGGGGCTGCTTTGGAGCTCTGTGCCAGGACGTCGAGCCCCTTGGGCTCTTCAAATCCAGCTGAGGTTTCTGAAGCGGGGTTGACACAAGGCCTAAACCACATGTGGCCTCCCCAGGAGGCAGTTTCAGCTCTGGAGGATGGGTGCAGCTGCTCTTATTTCCTGTTGCTGTGTGATGGGGCATCCATGCAAACAGTGATGTCCACTCAAATGGTGATATTGGGCCACTTATCCCAGGGCTGTACTGCTGTGGCTACTAAAATAACCATCAGTGTGTCAGACATCCCCAGCATGTCCTGAACCTGGGAAACTGTCACAGGTAGAAAGAATCTCAAAATAACGATCCAAGTTGCAGGATCTGTGCTGTAGCATCTCTTAAACCTGTCAGCAATGACAAAACAAAACCAGAAGCCTTTGTCTAGACACTTATTTCCTAATGCCGAACGCCAGGAGTTATTGCTCCTGTACCTTTCTGGAGACTTTCTGGCTGGGGAATGTTCTCTTTCCAGAGGAAATCCTTTCAACTTTCAGCAGTTCAAGACACTAATTGGGTGAAATAATAGCTTGGCACTCCCCCAAGCAATATGATTTTTATCTTTTTTTGTTGTCTGCAAAAGTCTGGCTTGTTCCAATCCTGTGAGTCACAGAGGCAATATGGATGTCTGACTGCCTCAGTCTCCAGGGATGGGCTTCTGGAGAGAAAGGCACTGGCTCCTCCCTCAGAGGTGACTGAGGAAGTCTGCAGCATCCTCCATGGAGCTGGGCTCATGCTGCCTGTCTCCCTTCCTGCCTTCTCCAGGGCTGCTGCGGTCTTGCAGCCGATGTGTGTGTTTCTAGGCATTTTCACCCTAAGTTACTCAGAGGGGCTTTTTTTTTTGTTTTGGTTTGGGTTTTTTTTGGTGACTGCTCTGGTTTCTCCAGGTGACTCATCTTACAATAATCATGGATTCAGGCTTTGTCTTTGCCAAGCAGTAACTATGCATCAGCTTCAGCTAGCATGTTTTGAAGTTTTCAGTGGAGACTTCAATTTTGATGGTTTATTTAGCCCAGAAATAACCCTGGTAAAAAAAAAAAAAAAANAAAAAAAAAAAAAAATCCTGGAGCTCTGAACCTCTCAGGATTCTGTTTCTCCATGGTAGATTAAACAAAGGGAGGTATTTAGCACAAGTCTCTTTTCCTGGTGCTAGAAAAAAGACCTCAGGCTTCGGGGGCAAAGGAGCAGCCATGGGGTTTGCTGCATGCACCCTGCCTGCTTGTATCCCTGGGGCTGTGGAGCTGCTGCTGTGTGGCTCTGGCCAGGAGGGGACCCTCCATCTGGACTTTGCTCCTCCTGTGTTCGAGGTCGGGTGTGGATCGGGGACCACAGCAGCGTCTGATCTTGTCTCTGGTATTGTCTGGCTCGTTTGAGTTTATCACCAAAGAGGGCTGTGCCCGTCCACACCCCACAGCTCCTCCCCATGTGTTCAGCTGGGCTCCTGTGGGGTTGCAGGTGCTGGTTTTAGCTCCAGACCACAGAAAACAACACAGTGTGTTACTGTTCCCCATTTCCATATGGAAAATCCACCTGCCCTTGGGCTCCCCACCTCATGCCATCATTGCTGTCCAGCTGGACTCTGTCCTTCTCTGGCTCGGGGCAATGGGGAAAGGATGAGCAGCAGGTAGAAATATGGAAACCAGCTGCACAAAATACCCTTTAGTCAGTGGCTGCCCAAGGCTGGGCTGAGCAGGACTAGCTGAAGCTAAACTGAAACCAGGATTTGCCCCTAAGTCTTTGTCTTGAGGCACAGCATCCAAGCAGCAAAACCTTCATCGAGAAGGAAGTGGTGGGTCTCTGTGGTCCCTCTGGGAAGGTCCTTGTTCTCTGCCACCCTGAAATACCTGCTAGTTCAGCAGCCTGGGAAATGCCCACCACCACAATTTGTCTCCAAGGCAGTTTTTGTCATTGCAAGCCAAGCAGCCGCTGGGGCAGGTGGCCTTGCAGCTGGTGAGGTGGGCTACAGAAGCTTGGGCATGGGTGGGCTCTCCCACCTCATGCCAAGGTGCCTGGCACCCCAATGCCAGCTGCCTGGGAGGTACAGAGCAGTGCAGACAAGCAGGGTGAGGGGGCTTTCCCAGACAGGACACGATACTGTTTGACTTGCACCGTTCACATTTGTTTCTGTGTTACTGTGCCCTTGGCTGCTGAGTTGCTCTTGGTCTCCTGTGCCAGTGCTGCTTCCCTCAGGACATTTTTTTCTTCTCCTTTTGCCATCTTTACAGCTTGTTTTCCTTCCTGCATCTGCAAGGCTGCCTCCAACAAAGCCCTGCAGACAATCTTATCTCAGAGCACAACCAGTCCTGCTCCTTTCACTACAATATCTGGTGGCTCCAACGCTTGGCTGGAGCGAGGGCCCCGGTTGGGAGTGTGGCGGCTTTGCACGCACCCCTGCCCACGACACTGGCTACTTTGCCCTCTGCAGGGACCCAGCCAGAGCCACGTCCCACGGGATGGGGCAGCTACCAGAGCTGCGAAAAGGTGTTCAGAGAGGTTCATGCTGTGCTTGCTGTGTCTGGAGAGGAATGTTATTAATTAAATGGGTAGGAGAGGTGACTAGGTCTGTTTTTTTCTCTCCTGGCTTATTCACTTGATTTGAAAGGGCTTTTATCTTTTCTTTTTATTCCTCCTGAGTTTGTGGTTTCAGTGTTCTGGTGATCAAAATAGTTCTGCTCCGGAGCATCTGTGGGAAAGGGCTTCGTACCTATTTTGAGAGAAGAGGTTTTAAAACCCCGCAGGGGAAGACAGATCGAGAACTTTCATTGCTTACTCCTCAGAGCAGATACTTCTGATAACTAATGCACCTGAAACTATTAAAGTGCAGATACAAATAGGACCAAAATTAATTGAAGAAAACGAACCATTCCCTTTGCTGGGCCACACCCTGCAAACCAGGAAATATTTTTGCTTATGCAAACAGTGGGGAGTGATGTTCTGTCCTGGCTGCCAGTCTCACGGTGTTTGCTTGCTTCCTTTACAGTGCTGGGGCAGGATGGTGAATTTATTTTAGTGGAGCTGCCAGTGAAGGCCTTTGTTCTGCAAAGGCCTACGATGGTTTCAAGTCCCTTGAAGTCTGTAGGAACTGGGGAGTTACTGGGTGCAGCGTTCAGATGGATTCAGTTCTCCTTACAGTCAGTGGGATCTTTATTTTACTTTAAAGGCGCTTACTTAAGGGCCTTACTGAGGAGACTGTGTCTGGTACCAGCCATCTGTTGTATCGGACTCTGTGCCTTTGTTCCCGAAGTGCAACCAATGTGCAGCATTTTACTGATGAGAGGAGATGAGGGACAGTATAGGAGATCAGTTCTGTCAAGCGCTATACGTGAAGCCCAGAGCAGGACCACATGTACTCCTTGTTCCTATCTCTGGCTGCACTAGGTTTGGATGTGTTTTTACTTTGCTCCTGCCTCGACGGGAAGCGCTGTGCCATTCACAGGGGTTTGCCGAGGCTTCGCTGGAAGCTAAAGCTGGTGGGCGCAGGGTGCTGGTGGAAGGGGATCCTCCAACAGCTCCTGGTGCTGCAGTGAGTCAGGAGCTTAGGCAACACGGGCACCTGTGTGTGTGACAGTGTCACAGCCCAGTCCGAATGTACTTGCGGATCTGACAGCGCAGCTGGAAGTAGCTCCGGGCGTTGAGGGAAATCCGAGTGTGATGTCCCATGCCGCTCCATGAACTGAAGAACAGCAGTCTGGCATGTAGCTGTTTCTGGGCTTTGGCTGGCTACCAGCATATGGGTTTTAAGGTTTATTTTCCTTTATTTTAGTATAAAGCTTACAAACTTGAGCTGGCAAAAGCTGAATCATTGATTAATCGTGTGAGTCTACGGGCTGTCAAAAAATACCATGTCACATGAGGTTTGCAATAAATCACTGCAACTCTGACACTGACAGTCAAACAAATTCCATTTGCTGAGGTCAGAACTACAAAAAAGAGCTCCAAGTGTATTTTTAACCTTAAAAAAAAAAAAGTCTGGATGTAGAATATCAAATCTCTGCTTATTCTGTTTCTCTGATTTCTTGGTCAAATCTGCTCAATGTGCAACTTAAACATCTGGGCTTCCCTTGGCTGTCAGCTGCTGATCGCCACCCCCTGACCTTTGGAAATCGCTGCAGCGAGCTGTTTCGTCTGCCCAGTGTTGTGTTTCGTGATGGGAAAAGATGCTGCTTTTTTGTTTTGTGTTGTGGGTTTTGGTTTTTTTTTTCTTTTCTTTGTATGTGTCTCATCTCTGAGCTGTCAGTGCAGTGACAGAGAGCACAGGAGATGCTGCCCTGCTGGGTAATTTCCTGGAAACAGCAGCTCCCTGCCATGACTTTCCCTTAAATTAATGAAGTCAGGTGACGAGCGGTGCCTCTGGCCCATTACAGAGGGTGTGTGAGATCCCACTTCTAAATGCAGAGCCACCCTGAGCCACCAAAACCAGCACTGTTTCCCCACTGGGGATGGCATGGAAGGCCAAGGTCCCAGTGTGCTGTGGAGAAGGCTTGGGAGAAGAGTGGGAGGGAGCGAGCATGGACCTGAGTGTGGCCTTTCCCCTCTCCATCCACCTACCAGCACCTCTTGGGGTTCCTGCAGCTGGGGAGCAGGCGGGGGCCCGTGTCAGCCACCCATGCTCTGTGCTGGGGAAGGGTTTGAGCTGGCTTCAAGCGTGTCTTTGGCAAAGTGCGAGTCCTTCCTCTGAGGAGTGCTTGGGTGCTGGATTCGATGCAGCTGTCATTGCATCAGAGATGTTGTAGAAATGCCCTTCAGCCGCGTGGATCGTCACAAGGCGATGCCTGCGGGAGGGAGAAGAGTGCTCCGCCATGTCCTCTGCTGACAGCTGCTTCTTCAGGACAGGCAAAGAAGTCTGGCTGCTCTCAGGTGGCCTTGGCTGTGTGTTTTACACCAAGGTGGCAGCTTTATTTCTCTTCCAAAGGTCACGGGTAGAAAGTGATATACAAAGGAGGACTTTTCTCCAGGAACATGCCCAGGAAAGCAAATAAACAAAGAATCCAGTGTTCCTGACAGGAGTTTCCCTATCCTGTGAGCTGCGGTGCCCTGATGTGAGAGGGGACCAGGGTGAGGTGAACCCTGGTGTGCCCACAGGACCGGCCCACCGTCCCGATGCAGGGACCCGAGGAAGAAGGTGCCAGAGACCCTTGCCCACCCCAGGCTGTCTCCCCATGGAGGGGACGTGCTGCCCACACGCCCACGGGTTGAAGGAGGCTGTCTGGCTCTGCATCTACCCGCTGCGCAGGCTGCACATCTTGGTCTTTCCCATTTATGTGGGGATTAGTCACGACAGGGCTTGGATGTTGTAACTTTGATGGTGTAATCCTGCAGTGTCTTTTGTAACTCGGAGCCTTCCTGGACAAGACAGGAAAGGGCTTAATGTCTGATGTGAAAAGAAGAAACCTCTATAAAGGTGAGTATTTAAGTCCTTCAGGATAAATTCCCATGTCATAAGCAACAAAAGAAGCAGTGCAGAGGTGATTTTCTTTTTTGATCTGTCACTGTAGACCACTTCCAACTGAACTTCTTGATAAATATTTAATATTCATTATGCAATTCTGCTTTGACACACAATTTCCAGGGAAGCGTAGTTCTAATCCAGTAAAACCTCCACACTTCTAAAAGTAAGTTAAACTACTGCCAGTTGTGTTCTAAGTATTTATCTCCATCTTCCCAGACGTCCGTAACCTCTTTCGCTTCAGAGACCCTGGGTTTGCTTTGGCTGGTGCTCCAGCAGAGCTGGGATGTCACACTGGCAGGGATCCACTGAAGTCCCTGGGCATGAGCTGCCAGAGGGAGACAGCGGGGACTGTGGCCCTTGTGATTGGTGACAAACCACATGAAATGAGCTGCCAGCGCTGGGGACGTCCCAACGCCCGCCACAGCGATCGGGTGAGGAGTGGGTGCCTAGCAGACAGTGAGGGTTCGTGCAAACCTGCTGCTCAGACCCATCCCCCTCAGTCAGGTTGTAGTTCCTGTCCCGAGGTGGCTCGGTTTGGCCTCTTTGAATTCAATCACTGAGATCACAGCTGAGACAAAGTGTCAGATTTCTCATGCTGCACAGGCCACCAAACCCACCCTGCCGTGTTTTGTGTGCGTTGCATCCTCCTGCCCTCAGCAAGTCTCTGCGAAGCACATCAAACATGGTTGGGGGGGATTTCCTGTCACAGCACCCTCCCCTTCTCACCCTCTGCAGTCACTCTGCCTAGAAGAAAGTTATTTCCCTAAATATTTGTGAAAGTCCTTGTGCTGTAACAAACACCCCTGAGCTCCGACAGAGGCCAGGCTGCTGAACCAGTGGGGGAGGACCTGAGGGGCAAAGGTCTGTGTGAGCACCAGCCAGCCCAGGGACCAGTGAAGGTGCTGCTGGCAAGAGGGGGAGCGTGGTGAGAGCTCTGCCAGGTTGAGAGATGCTTTTGAATGCTGCGGTTTCATCTGATATGATTTCATAAAGCTAACATTTAAGGGTCAGATGATGTGATATGCTGCTTTCAGACAGTGCATACACAAGCCCTGCCCACCACTGAGACAAAAGTGGCTTTAAGCCCTGTCTGTCCATCTATCTGATCCATCTGTTTGCCTTTTGTCAGCTGGCATGAAAGGTTCCTTTATCTGAAACTATTTCCAGCTATTTCTCCTCTCAGAGACTCCAAAATGTTTGCATGTCTTGGAAGAGCAATTTCCAGCATTTTGGGAATGGGGAGTGTTCCACCTCTGGATTTCTTGACAGGCATTTGAGCAGAGTCCTGTGCTTTTGCCAGGCCTATTTTAGCCCATCACCTTTTATAGGAAGGGTACGTTTCCTCCTCAAAAAATTGCTTTGTCACCAATCTGCACTTTCTAAAGAGGTTTTGAAACTAAGGTGAGACGTTATTTACGGTAAGCCAAGCCCAAAACACAAGCAGGGAGAGTTCCTGGGCTCAGTAGGTCTTACACCAGAACAGGGAGAGATGCTGTGAAATGAGCAGCTTCTCAGTGCAGCCGCTCCACCAGCAACAGCCACTTCTGGGATTTGCAGATGCTCCATTGGAAACTGCATGGAGGACTCGTGTGTGAAGCCTAGAGCTGCTGCTGGGCTTTGTAACACCCAGAGACTGACTAGGATGAAGCTCCTGCTGTGGGAGAGAGGATCCTAGTGCTGTTCTTGTGTACCTGCCACCAGGTTGGTTTTAACCCCTGTCAGTTGTTTTGGAAGGACACTTTTGATTCTGTTCAGCCCAGGTGTATGATGCAGCTCTGCCAAAAAAGGGAAGAGGGTCAGCAGCGATGATTATGGTGCTGCTTTATGGCAGCACCCAACGGCTGGGCATCCTGTTTGTCAGGAGTAGCTTTAATAAGCCTGGGTAAAAGGAACTGCAGGGTGGATTGTATCAGGGAGTGCTGACTAACGTGTGCTTCCCTTCACACCTAGCAGCCCGACTCCCACCTCCCTCAACAGCCACGACCCAAGGGAGCAAATCCTGGAAATTGTCCTGTACCTCACGGTTACACCGTATGGACCAACAGTGACATAGAGCAGAGAACTTCAGTAGCCTCCTCGAGAAGTCTGATGTGAAGTCAAGGCTGTTGTGTGCTGGTTTGTAATCAGCCAGCTGAAAAGAAAATCTGCTTTTCTTTTTCAGATCTAGCAATTTGTGACCAAATCACAGGGTCTCAAGGGAGTGTTCTGGCTGAAGACGTTATTACAGAATTTGGCCTAATGCAACTTTAAGATAAAAGCTTTTTATGTAATCGCTGATACACAGTTGCTGTTGCTTTGGCTTCTCCCCTTATCATTCTGGAGTTATTTTTTTCATGCTGGGAGTTGGATTTTCCTGGCACCGCATCTGTTTTCAGCGATGTATACGCCACAACTGCTGACAACTTGGAGTTGGATCCCATGTTCCTCGACCCTGGCTGTAGCTTGTTTTTTCTGGCACCACTTTAAAGTCTCTCTTCTGCACTTGTCTCCCGCTGACCAGCAGCGGTCCTTCGGATGCGTGAGAAGTGCCTGATGTTATCCTGGTGTTCTCGCACTCCTCCAGACCTGTTTCTCGGGCCGGGCCGTGAGCGCAGTCCTGTGCAGGCTGTGCAGCCCTGCTCCTGTCCCCTGCCAGCTGTCCCCTGTGGGTACGGGGAGGCCTGTCAGCTTGGTGTGTTTTAGTGTGGCAGAAATGGGGCTCTGCTGGTTTTTCAGTCCTTTCTGCTGTTCTGTAAGATGCGCCCCTCTCCCCCCGAGCTCCACTCCAGCTAGGGCCTGATGAAGTCAGGCTCTTCTCAGTGATGACAAATGATAGGACAAGGTGTGATGGGTGCAAGCTGGAGCATCGGAAGTTCCATGTGAACACAGAAGAAACTATTTTACTGTGAGGGTGACAGAGCACTGCAACAGGCTGCCCAGAGAGGCTGTGGAGTCTCCTTCTCAGGAGACATTCAAGACCAATCTGGATGTGTTCCCGTGTGATTTAATCCAGGTGATCCTGCTCAGGCAGGGGGGTTGGACTAGATGATCTTTCGAGGTCCCTTCCAACTCCTGACGTTCTGTGATCTATAGCAGATCTCCTCTGCAACCTTCGGCTGCTGGGAGCCAGAGACTGAGCTCTCTACCCACCTTCATCTCCACTGACCGGGATATTTTTTTTTCCCAAGCCTGGTTTTGGGACATGCACATCACATCCCGCTGAGCTGTGAGATGCTGCTGTTCCTTTTAGAAGCATTTTGAATGAGTACAGCTGTTTGTTGGACACCTCCAGCTGGGCTTACCAAGAGCATGACTTTGCGAGGGCTGCGTGCTGTTTGGTGACGAGCAGGTGTCCTTGCTCAGCTGGGAGGATGGGTATTTCTCAGAGTTTACTCAATAGTGCGCACAGTGTACTGGACAGAATAACAGTATGCTCGTTCCTCCCCCACTGCTTGACTGGATTTGTTTATTTTTGATATTTCTGTTATAGTTGGTTTCGTTTGTTATTTTTGGTTTTGTTTTGCAGGCCCCTTTCCTTGCCTTACTTTTGCTCAATCTAAAAGAATCCTTTCTTGAGCCTTTTTGGTGTTTGGTGGGGGGTGGGACACAACTAGTATTAATCTCGAGTGCTTCATGCATCTTCATCGTGCCTCACCAGACTGGGCATGCAGGAGCTTGCATATGCATGTCCTTCCCTGTCCTCATCCAGGTATCAACTTACTTTCATCTTCCAACACCTCCCAGCATGTGCTGCAGCTTTACCTGGCACTCGAGGTTTCTATTACCTCCGTACTGCAGGTGACATGATGCAGCAGTCTTCTGCCATCCCACCTTCCACTGTCATCTGCCAATGGCCCCCAGGAAAGCAACGTTGCTCCAGGGTGGAAAAACTTCCTCCTGCAGTCTTGCACCCACTGGCAGTGGTGTTGGTGAGTGGGCACGTAGTCCTCCCTTGGTCAGGAGAGCAGGAGCACCCTGGCCTGGCTACGTTCTGTGGAAAGATGTTTTTCTGTCCTCCTTTCCTGTCTGCCAGTGCCGGGCTGGTTTCCATGGTATTCATGGTTGTGCAGGGGTGGCAATTTCAGCTTCCTGGCAGCCTTCCAGGCTGCCTCTCCATAAAACCCGGTATGGTTCCAAGTGGATATATATTTTTCTTATTTTCCTTCATCCCACAGAGCTGCTGTGTGCTTTTAAGCAGTTAATCTATTCCATCCTTCGCTTATCTCACAGGCACAGTGTGAGGTTGTGCCTGTTCTTGCTGGCAAGTTGCTTTGAGATCCTCTGATGAAAGGTTTGTTGTAAAGGCAAAAAATTATCATAGCTGTGCAATCACTGTGATTTCCAGGGGATAGATGGTACAGAGCATCTCGCTGAGGCAGTAACTGAAAGTCCCAATGACAAGAAGTCCATTTGTGGAGCTGAACTTCACTGGGACAGCACACTCATTCACTTCCATCCTATCACACGAGGGCTGCTTCTATCTTTTCACCCACCCTGTGAGAGTTGCTGTGCCCTGGTAGGAGGTTTGTGGCCACTGCAGCACTGCCGGTGGGTTTGTGCTTGCAGCCCAGCTATGCAGCTGTAATGGCAGT
>VXBZ01006975.1:1088240-1206436 GCA_013399135.1 Heliornis fulica | reverse complement strand
CGGAGGAAGGGCAGCGCCTTCCCCGGGCGTGGGGAAGGGCCTCAGCCGCTCTCTCGCCCGCGAAGGGTAGCCGGGTGCCTTCGCAGTTGGAGCCGCCGAGGAGGGGCCTCGCCGCCCCGCGCTCCGGGCCCCACCTTTGTCGGGGTGGCTGGGGGTGGCATCGTTTCTGTGGTGGTGGGGGCCGGGGGTTCGCCGTGGAGCCCGCCCGGCGGGGGAGACAGATGGGCCGTGATGCAGCCGCAGCCCTCGCCCTGAGAGCGGAGGGGGTCGCGCCTCGCCGCGGAGGAACCGAGGGGATCGGCACCGCCTTCCCGGGAGCGTGAGGCAGCGAGGAGGGGCGGCGAGAAGACAGAGACCTTTAACGGGATGGGACGCGGCTCTGCCGTAAGCCCGTAGAGCTCGTTACCCGTGCCCCGCTCAGCCTGCCGGGGCTGCCCAGACTGACGGCGCTGTAGACTGGATATGTTTCCTTCTCCGCCGGGCTTTTTCTTCGATATCGTGAAGCTGCGTGGGAAATAAGCTCGGTTCCCAGCTCGTTCGGGACCGTGCCGCCGTTCCTCGGCGGGGGGAGATGCCTCGGGGCTGGGAGGCAGAAGCAGGCGCTTCCCCGGTGGCCGCGGAACGGTGCCGGCTCCCGAGGCATGAAGGCAGGCGGGTGTAATGGAGTAAGAGCGAAGACGGCTCCTCTCATCTGCTGTTTGCCCTTCCAGACGGGATTGTAAGCCGAGAGAGCGGAGGAAGGCTGTGCGACAGGAGGAAGAAATTCCTCTCGTCGGGTTTTGGGGTTGGTTTTTTCCCCCATTTTTTTTTCCCCATTTTTTTCTCCTTGTGCCTCGGTCGTTGGCTTCCCCAGGTATGACTGCCTCACTGCAGCACCTTGTGCTGGTGCTCTTGCTCTCCAGTGCCACCCTGCTGCTCAGCACTGCGGCTGGTAAGTAGCCAGTGGGTGTAACGAACTAGCCATTTTGGCAGAGGGAAAGGGGGGTGGGGTCCGCTGGTATTCGGGCACATCTCTGTCTCCTTAAAAAGTGGCGTGCATCTGTTTCAGTGGCGGAGCCTGATAAAAGTTTTGAAATCTCGGTGCTGGAGAATAAAATGTGCTTTATTGTGTAAATGAGCTCGACCTGCATTCGAGATCCACGTTTCGCCTAGATCTGCTCTTGTCTAATAACTTATTTCAGTTTTAGAAAAATACGTAGTCCTTTTGTTTTGCATACCTCGCCCTTTGTAAGGTAATGCAGGAATTTTTAATATATATTTTAATCGTCAGCGGAGCTGTGCCTGTGTTTCTGTGGGATCTTTGGGCACAGCCATTTTTAATTTTATCAGCATCGGTGCTTTTAGGGCCTTGCACATGTGCTGCAGTTTTATAACAGACTTACTGTAACGTACTTTTTTTGTCCTTGGAGGAGAGATCTGAAGCAAAAATGAAGCTATTTCTATGTCATTTGGGATTATAGAACAGTAAAACAATACATTGTTGAGGAATGCTGAAAGATACTGGAGAGTACCCCCTTTTTTTTTTTCTTTTTTCTTCTTTTTTAACAAGTTGGAAAAATATATATACGAAGAGCATTCTTGTTCATTGACACTCTAGGCATATTTTTAATTTTGCTCGGAAGCTCAGTGTCAGATATGTAGGATGTTTGGCTGTGATACTAGAAGTGAGATGTGTGTTGGTCTGGCATCCTTTGGTTTTCTGTCATGGTGAAAAATTACCGTGTTGGAGCCTTCTGAGGGTTACCCAGCTTTGTCAGGCACTAATACCAATTATTCTTGTATGCATTTTCCAGCAGTTTTGGATGTTTCTCAGGACTTTTGTGTCTTTTTACTAATGGGGATCCATTTTCAGTTCTTGCTTTCTTTGGTGTTATTTTCTAATTTGATGTGTACAATTCATAAATGAGTACTTGTAGGAAATCTTGCTGACATGACCCAACAACATGATGGTAGTTACCATATTACATTTACGTTTCAGTGAGGTCTTAAAATTGAATTATCTGTCAATGTCAAAGATACTTGGTGTCACTATTGGGAAATCCTCTGAATTATACATGTTTAGGCAGTCTATTCTTCACTCTGACTGGATAGTCCCTGGTTTTCTACCTTTTGCGTTTTAAGGGGTCTCTTTCAGGAAGATATTTAAATGAAAAGATTGTTGCCTGTATCATCCTGACCTTTGACTGCCCTTATTGTAGATTGATGTCTGTAGTGTCTCCCTGTGGTAGTGTCTGAGGAGTATGGTTTTTTTTTCCTTCCCCACCCTCTCTCCGGAAGAAGGGACTTCTGAAGGTCAAAAGTCCTCGGTATTATGAACCAAGAATGTTCAGCATCTCAACTTATCTTTCAAATATAATTTTTTAAAAGTGTAGGCTCCCCCTGCCCCCCTTTGTGAAAACTTCAGTGAGTTGGCAGCTTGTCTGCCCTGATGACAGAAAAAGGTTACACAAGGAGCAAGTGTGGATTTAAACCAGCCCAGGGGCTGGGCAGGTGTGGTACGAGCCTATTTGCATGGTTTTGCCAATTCACCCCAATCCTGACATGGCAACAGCATTCCCAGTATTTCAGTTCTGTTTCTGCCTTGTCAAAAGGGTATTAATGATGCCAGCTTGTTTGGTTGTTTGAATAGGAACGTATCTTCCCATTGTGATTTATTTCTTATTTATGAAATGTTAACAATCCACATTTAAAAAAAATCCTTGGTCATAATCCTGTGTAAAGCAATTACATGGCTGATTTGAGCTTTAGTTAAAGTAGCTGGTGGTTGATTCCAAGTTTACGGTGCATTTCAGAAAAAAAATGTCTATACATGGGGAAGCTACACTAATGTGTAATTCTGCCCTTTTATGTTCATGAGAGAGCCAACACTCTTTCTTCCCTTCCCCTCCCCCAAAGTATGAATTGCACGCTCCCATCTGAGTGAAAACGCTGCCTTTGTAGCTTTGAAAACCTCTGTTAATTCTTATTTCTGATTCATGAATGGATACTATATCTCAGCAGTGTATAGAATTGAGTGTTTATAAATGCAAAATCATTACATCAGGGGGAAAGTATTTACATAACAGATTTTTACATTTCTGTTTGGAGAATAGCTGGACCTCCTTGGGGAGAGCTCCACAAAGACCTGCGCTTATTGCGGGCAGCAAAGGAAAGATATAAAGATGCAGAAAGACAATGTCAAAAACAAGATTTGACAATGTGGCTGTAGGTGACAGTTCTGCTCATAATATGGAATATGGATGAGGAAGCTAGTTCTTCATTCACCTTTGTAATTGGAGATACAAAAAGAACTAGCTCTAGGTTCAGAATTATTTGCTAATTGTTAGGAGGAAAATATCATTGGCTTACTCCATAAAATCCAGATCGTAACAGTTATCTGGTAACTCTGGTGTTTAAATCATACATTAGTCCTTGTAGAGAGAAATGCTACAGTAAGGATGTTTTACTGATACCAGTCTTAAGTAAAATATTTAAGTGGTTTAAAAAGTTACGTTGGGAAAGAAATGGTTTGTGCCACTTTGTTCATTATTTCTCAAGTGATCAGAAATATCGCTTTCTAAATTTTTTGTTTAGAACCATGAGAGATATTTATACACCCTGAAGTTTTAGAGGATTCAAACGCATTAATTGTGAGGCTTGTGCCTGAAGAGGTGGTTGGTGAACCTTTGAGCTTTTCCCCATTATTGCTAAAGAATTTTGTTTGGGTGTTCATATAGGGCTGATATTAAAGATACAATCTTCCCTCATTTTGCTTGCTTGCCTTCTGTCAGAGACAATACTAAACCACTTTTCCTTCTTTATACAGGGCAGGCAGCATTCCATTGTCTAATATGTTAAATTATTTGTGGAAAGTATAAAGGGAAAATTAAAGCAAACTCAATATCCTTTTATCTTTGGGATTCATAGTTCTGTAAGTCTGTATGTATGTGGTTCAACAGGGCCACCAAATTTTCAGTGCAGATGGAACTGGATAGAGATTGAAGTATTTTTTTTTTAATGGTTATTTTAATTATTAATTGGGTGATCTGAAGCATCTTTATCCAGTTCTGTCTTGCCAGCTAAAGTTGCTTTAGTGGCTCAACATAATTTGTTTGAAATATGAATTGTGTGACATGAGGAAAAGCCTCCTTTAGCTGTTGGACTTTAATTCAGTGTTTTGAATTAGTAACTGACTCTATTTTGCATATTGAACAGGTTTGTTTTAAACCTATCTGCATCCCACTGTCTACCACTTTAACCGAGCCATACTCATTGTTTATGGCTCATTCAGATGTAATCTAAAAATTAAATTTATTTTTCTGTTCCACTCGGGAGCTGTCTCAGAAATGCTAGCCTAGCAGATGGAAACAGACTTTGCTTGAGAGGCACAACTGGTGTGCTGGATGTGGATGACCACGTGTACCAGTGCATCCTGTATGCTGGACTAGAGCTTCATTAACTGTCTAGTTGTGTAAAGAAGTAGCGTAGCTGTGAAAGCACTAGGTTCTGTACATTCACCACCCTGAGAAAAGCCTTTTTTCTGTTGGGTAAATAAGCCTGTATGAACCTCTGTGATACTTCATTGAAGCTGCTTCCCGTTCCCAAGCAAAATTCAGTACTTGGTACGGCGCTACGTGGTGTAAGCATAGCTTGTGAGGAAATGGAGGCTGCGCTTGTCTGATTGCCAGGGAGCCCTAATTTCAAGCCCTGAGACATTACACAGATACCTTGCTTCAGTGTGAATGGCTTTACCTCCAAAGGAACCATGGATAAAAGGTTGGCTGAATTGTCTGCTTGACCTTCTCTGATGAAGGTAGGCAAACTTCACCCCGAACAGAGGGAACCATAACAGTACTTCTTATAATTATTCTTATTGTGGACTTGGTATAAGTGTTTTGATGACACCTCTCTAGCACATATTATAAACTTATCTCAAAAAATAATAGGAATTTGTTGGCTCTTGCATTGTTGTCTGCCCTGGCTTTTTGTATTTCATTAAATATTTCTCGGTAGTCTGTACAGTCAGTGGCATTGTTTCCTTGGCAGATAGCACCTTTCACTGCCTAGCTCACCAGAGGGAAGTGAAAGTTGGCATGTTGGGTTCTTCAGAAATGTTTTACTCTTAACACAGAGTGTGTGGCTTACTGTCACTGGAGATATACTGTGTTTGAACTCAGTCCGGCTGCGTCATGAACATGTCATTTTCTGAGCAGATTCTAACTTTCCCAGCCAGGGCTGCGTGCAAACAGTGTAAAGTTTTATTTGGAACAAAATGTTTATGCCTTGAATAAAACAGACTTGGTGATGCTTTATGTTGGGCAGGACAACAATCTCAGCATACTTTGCATGCAGTACTAAGTATTAATTTTATTAAGTTTGTAGATTTAGTGGAGCTGCTCACTCCTTGACTTCAAATTAAAAAATAAATAGAAGAACAGTTCTCCAAAGCAGAAAATTAATTTGAGTACTGAAAAGTTAGAGTTTTTTTCTTGTGTGTGTGTTTTTTTTTTTTCTTTTTTCTCTACAACATAAGTTCACAGAAGTGTAAGGCTGGAAGTGACTCTTCTGTTTCCTCCACAGTCTGGTTGCATAAGTACAGATAAGAGTGTTTGTCTAACATCTCTAAAATCTCCAATGAAGCAGAATTTCACAGCCTGTCTAGGTAGTCTGTCCTGTTACAGTGCTTAATTATCATGTTTTTCATAATGTAACAGTGGTAGGTTTTTCCCCCTTCTATTCTAATGCCAGGTTGTTTAAGTTACGTCTTAGTTAATACGTTGTAATCCATGTGAACATACAGCATGGAGTGTGGGCACAGGCAATTGCCCTGGAACATCAGTCTTGATAAATTTGTATGTTGAAGCCTGTTGCCTCAAACTTGGCTACAGTAATTTGCAGTGGGAAGCTTGAGTTGACTAACGTTTTAAAACTATTTGGTTTTTTTTCAGTTTTTAAAAACTGTACACTCATTCTAAAATTTTGATTTCTGATGGTGCCCTCTGTGTGCGAGGGGGTCTCTTAAGTGCAGAGCTGGGAGCTGGGTTGAGCAGCAGGAGTGGGAGCTGAGAGGACAGGTCAGTCTGGGTGTGTGGCCAGGAGGAGGAAATTCTGGCAGGACAGGAGAGTTTTGGAAGGTGAAGGATTCAGTCTGTTTTGCAGTGGGATGAGAACCAAGGTGTATTAGACTGCCACACAGATACAGTGTCTTACATGTGTCAGACCTGAGTGCCTGCAGTTGTGCGGCGGAGTGAAGTTTTTGTGCTGGGGAAGAGAAAAGAAGTGTTGTTGTAAGTAGCAGTTTTGAAGATTTTCTTTCTGAACAAATGAATAAGATGCCTAGTCATTTAGGTAATGCTGTTAACCTCCTCCCCTTCCCTCGGTCTTAAGTTTGGAAATCACAAGGTGATGGTATTTTATTCCAAGTCATTGAGTTGTGTTGGTTTTGTTGAATGCTGTCTTGGGTTTGCATCAAATCACATTTCTTTTGAACTCTAAAGGTGTCTATCTTCTGCATCTCTCAGTACTTTGTAATTTTATCTTTGTTTGTTTGTTTCATATTTCTGTGAGGGAGGGAAAAATAAGTACTATGGACACAGATGACTGTCACTGCTATCTGCAAACCCTTGTGTCTCCACCATTAACTTACTGGCCTTCTGCCCAATTCCAACCATAGGTGAAAGATGCTAAAAGTCTCAAGAGATTAATTTGCTGCTGTTTTCATGAAAATTAGAAATTGAGTAGAGGAGTCTTCGAAGTTAGAGTTTTCCTAAGGGGGAGGGAGAACAGAACTCAGACCAGGTAGTTCCTTCTGCTTAAATCTGGCTGCCCCGTCACTGCACAGATGCTGACAAGCGTGTTGTTGCATACACAGTTCTAGGCAAGCACAGTACATTTTGTCGTCCGTTCACTCGGAATGTCGTAGGAGATCTGGGGGAGGAATTGGGATCCTTTTTGTGGGAGGGATGGGAGTTGGGTAAGAAGTGTGGGAGAAAGGGCATCTTATAGGCAATTAGCCTGCTGCTTGTGGAACAGCCTGTGTTTCTGAGACTATGTCATAGGCTATTTTTTTTTGTTTTTTTTTAGCTAAGCTTCCAAAATAATGGCTAAATCACCTTACTGAAAGGCTGTTACCCGTTTATGACTTCACCCTGTGTATAAGTAATTTGCAATTTATGGTATGCATTGTTTTTCCTAATTTCAAAACTGGATTTAATTGACTACCCTGTGTGTATGCTTAGCTTTACTTCAGATATCCTGTGCATTAAACTTCCTTATGATCTTCTTTTTCAATGGTACTGCAATGTATGCATTTCCTGTGGTTCTTTTGTATGTGTTTGTTACATATTACACTAACTTGAACCGTAAAGTACACGAAAAATATTTTTTTTAATTTGTGTTAAGCAGAAGTGATGAAAAGGCATGTACTGTCACCTCTGGATTGAAGGAAATGGCAGACAGTGACACAGCTAGTGGTAGAGAGATCATCTGAGCTGCTGTACTGACTGCTACCAGCAAGTAGGCTAGGTAATAATGCCAGCAGTGGTGCGCAGCAGCTATTGCTATTATATGTAGCCAAAAGCTGATACTGCATTTGTGCTCCTGCTTCTACTAAATATACTTCTTCTATTTTGAGTTGTTACAGCATGGGTGTAAGAAAATATGGGCAAGAGGCTCCTTTTTTTTTATTTTGAGATGACTCAAAGTATAATCATAGGGTCATGTATGTTAATTGAACTCCTTAATTTATGCATTAGAGAATGCAGCACCTAATTAATATCAAAGAATTGGGTGTTGGCAGTGTCATCTCTTAGCTCATCATCCTTAGTGTGAAGTACATTTCCCTCTGCGTAAGTCAGAAAGGTCAGGTCCGTCTGATGTGAGAAGCTTTAACTTAGTTCAGTGACAAGAACAACTCACAAAACATGCTCTACTGCTTTTGCCTTGTCAAATGTACTCAGGTTGGCTTGGCTTCCATTAAAAATAAAACGTTTTTGTTTCTGCAACCAAAGCAGCATGGGTACAGGTACTTGGAACAAAATTCCTAGACCATTCATATTAGATAATCATAATTAGGTTTTCCAATAATTTAAGAGAATCTGCAATCCTTTGCTATTCTGAAATTTGTTAGTCTGGAGAAACATAACTGGTTTTTCCTGGTTTATTTTCTGTATTAATGATTGTATGAAATAAATGATCTTAGAGGGCTGTTTTGTGGTCCACTGCTAAACAAAATGCTTGTTTTTGTTAATGATGGAGTGGTTCTGTTATAGTTAGTTTGTTGCTGAATTTACTTGAAAATTAATCCTTCCTTCTGGTGCTGTCCTTCAGAGAGGCCAGTAAAGCTGATTTAGATGGGGAGCTTTTTTACCTTGTAAAGTGCAAAAATCTTAGTGTTAGCATACTATACACTGTAGATATGTGCTATATCCTGTGAACTTTGCCAGTCTTATTTGTTTAAACTCTAAACCTTTGAAAATATATTTCTATGTTTATTCGCAGACAAGGGACCTTCTTAGCTGAAGTTAAGATTTGTATTTTTTTAGCAATTACCAGTTCTTAAATATAATTTTTCATTATATTTAGCTTCCTGAGATATGACTGTGTGATTTGTAGAGCAACTAAAGTAAACTGAAGAAAATTAAGATTGTTTCAGGGAAATTGTTGCCCCTATCCTTTTTGTTCAATTGTGGCACTACCATCCATATGCAAAGCAGGCACTTAGCCCAAGAACAATCTTTCTGTATTAAAATAATTCAGTTGCCATCCAAGAAGGATAAAAGGAACCTTGTAATGAAGTTTGTCTGGATGCCACCATGGTTTCAGTTTCTTGTGTTTGCATGTTTAAAGTTCTTTTCCTTTATTTCTAGCAGTAATGGCCTAGGCCAGGGAGCTGTAGTGGGAGCAGCTGCCATGATGGAAATAGCCACACAGGCCTGGGCTCTGCCAGCTGTAACAGGAGACAGGCCTGGGTCAGGGCGCACACTCCTGTCTCAGGGCTTTCTGCTGGTATTTGAGTAGGACTCGTCTGAGAAGTGGAAGAACTTGTTCCAGCCTTCTGTGCTATTCTTACTCTGCATTGCAGGCTGGGATGAATGACTTGGTGAACCTCAGTGAAAAGAAAAAAAAATAATTTGAAAACAGTTTATTTCTTCAGCTAGGGTAAACAATTTCTTGTGCCCGCTGCAGCAGTATTTAGATCCCTGTAACGTTTTTGTATGGAACATATGCAAATCCCCATTTCCAGTGTGTATTACACAGATAGAGTGAAGATCACTTGTAATACATAAATATGTGTGTGTCTGTCTGTATGTGAATCTATCCTTATGTACTCAGTATGTGACTAGAATTCAAGCATACTAGTCTGCTTCACTTCTAAAACCTACTATTTTAGTATTAGCAAATTAGCTGTTTGCTCTATGTTCTTAATTTTCAAAAAGTCCTTATAAATAGCTTATTTTTTGTGACTGGTAAACTTTACATTTATTAATTACATCCAGATTCTATCAGGACCTGTTAAATAATTTGTCTTTTAGTTATGCTCAGATGAATCTGGCCTAATTAATTTTTAGTTAAATTTAGTCTGTAGTAGTTAATGCTGTTGCAGCAGAACACAGTTATTTAGCCACAGTTGTTTCACATTGTTTTAGGTAGTAATTCAAACTCTAGTAAATATATTTTTTCTGAATTTTTCACTACAAGCTTAGAAATATCTTAAATGGCAAATAGACTTTATTGTAGTACCATTAATGAAGCTTTCAGCAAATTTAGATTCCCTTATTTTAAGAAGTAGTGGAATAGAATAACAAATAAACAAATTGCAAAACTATTATTTTACTAATCTGCATACAAACTATGTAAGACTATGTCAAGATGTGGCCTTTGGGCACAGGAATGCAAGGCTAAATGTGACAATGTAGTAAATCAATTTTAAAAATGTGGACATGTGTAAAACAAGGAAGGCTAGTGACAGTAATATAACTAAAAACAACAACCTCATGGTTTCACTTTGAGAATGCAAGAATATTTTCTTCTCCTATTCCCATGTACAAGGGAAAAGAATAAAGCAGTGAGGTCCTAAGACGCTTGAATAATAAGTAATGCCACAATATATGAGACCAGCAAGCATATTCTGAGCAGAAGTCACTTCACTGAGGAAATCTAGAAGTGTTTGAGAGGGAATGCAGTAAAAGGGATGTCGAATTGGATCCTGCTGAGGAATGGAAGAGCTAAATGTGAAAGCTGTCTCATGTCACTTCAGATGTCATGTACTTTGAAGCTAAACAAAGCCATTCATCTTGAAGCAAGTGAAGGTCTGCAAGGGGAGGCAGATACTGTCAAAGTGATATCATGGACAACAACTTGATTTTCTCAGCTGGTTTTGGAAGGGTGGGAGAAGAGTTAGTAACAAAAGAGTTGAGCTGAGAACCTAGTAAGGCATGCAGAACAATAAAGAATAGACTTTTAACATGGTGTAAACAAAAGTGTGAACTGAGCTGGTGATCCAGTAACTAGGGAAGATGATAGGCGCAAAAGTCAGAAAGCTCCACGGTTAATTAAGATTCTCAAGGAAAACTGGGGGACCAGTTGAGAAGGATGGTGAATTCCATGTATAGAACACAGGGCAATGTGTGTTACACTCTTATTCCTTCTGTATGATCTGACACAAAAAGAAGCTTGAACTAGCAGAGTGAGAAAGCATCTGGAATTGCCAGTAAATCCTGAATATGTCCCCCAGAGTTGGGTCTGAATTACACTGTGAGTTGCTAGTACCCATCTAAATAGTAGCAACAGTTTTTTTGTTTGAACTGCTGGGAGTGTAAAGAAACAGATTAAAACTAAATTGTTTAACCTCTAAGAAACTTTGTGGCAAATAATACAAAGCATGGAGATTATTTTTGTATGAAGAATAATCCACATTTGTACTAGATTAAATAAGAATTTGCACAGAATCTCAATCCCTTTTATGACTTTGCCTCCTTGCATTTGGTTAGGATTAATCTTCCATAAAGTTACTGTTAAATATCTGTGAAAATTTATGCAGTGTTTTAGGTAACACTTAGTTTAAGTGATTGAATGGCTGTGGAGTTTTACAGATAATACTTGTGTTCTAACTTGCTTTAACAAGGAAAGATATGTCTCCTCTTTGGTGGCAGGTTTCACGTATTTGCCGTGCATATGGAATATTTTCTGCCAACTTCAAATGTTAAAATGTAGTTAAATCTATAGTTTTCAGACACCAGGATTTGATGTACATTTAACGACGCTGTTATATGTCACTTCCAATTTTCCTGCAATATGTTCGTCATGTAATGCAAAATAAAAACCAAACAAAATATGTCAACAGCCTTTAGCCAGGCTTCTAATTGAAGTTAGTCAAGATAATTCTAAACCTCTGAAATTCTTACTGTATCAGCTAGCTTGTTTACTGTATCTCATTGCTGAGGGGAGAATGAAACTTGCCATAATGTTCTGTATTTCAGTGTAAATTTAAATAAGTCACTTTTCCGTTTCTGTGCTGAAGTGATGCCATCCTCTCAATGTTGCTTTTTTCACATATTTTTGTGTTCATGCTGTAAGTTTAAATCTAGAGTCACTTTGGGACAGTGAAGTTCAGTTGTATTCTGTTTTCAGATGCTTATTATACAAGATGTTGATGTAATACCACCAGTCTTTTTAGTATTCCAGTGCTCTAAATACTTTATATTCATTTATACAAATTTACAGTTAGTTCTTTTAACATTGTCGCATACTTTGGAGAATTGAGGGTTTCAGTGAGACTACCAGGAAACACTGAGAGGGTAAGCCTATTGCAATATCCTTGCTTTTGCAGATAGAACTAGACATCCTGGCTGGATGTTTACCAGTGTTGTTACAGGACAAGGTATTTGTGTCTTGATTATTTTCCTAGATTTGCCCACCCTTCTCCACCCTTGGTTATATTGTTCTTTTACGAATGGTTAGAATAAGCATGTAATGAATGAATTTACTTTTATGTTACTGACATGGGCTTTCAACATATAATTGCAGCTCCACATCATCTAGGAATGCCACATACAGTTATTACTTTTAGATGAAATATATAATAACAAATGAGGATGATGTCTGCGGTAGAATCTGATAGTGAATTCTTTTGTGGCAATTACATAAAGCGGTTAGGTTCAGTACTTAATTGATAACGCTGGGGCTTGCTTCACTTCCGTGAGGTGTGGGAATCCAAGGTGCAGAGGTAACTGCATTCCATCAAGTTTCAGTCTAGACAGGCAGGAGCGCATCACTCTTCCCCTACCAAACAAGGAAGGCTAATCACCTTCTTAAAAGTGACCTTGCAGCTAAAGAATGTGCTGTGGTGGGCCAGGGAAAGGCAAGGCAAGAGCTCATAGCAGTTGCCAGCAGTACTCTCCTTGGAATTAAGGGTCTCCACTTGAAAGGATGCTATCTGCAGTGCAGAATGTTGACCTCTCATTTCGTAGGAGTGGTGGGTTTTATAAGAAAAGGTTTCATTGAGTGCTTTACAGTTAATCTATTTGATTGGAGGAAAAATTTGTTAACTACTTGAGGTGGAAGTTTAAAGTACACTCCTATAGCAAAAAGTATTAAGAAACACTTATTAGACTCATCGCCCTCCTTTAATTGAAGACTAGTAGAGTGAGCTTTGACTTGCTAAACAAGGTTTCCAACTAAAGGATGAACTTTTTTTTTTTCTTTTTTAAGGTGATGTGTCTACTTCAAAGACAAGTCATAATGCAAAAGTAAAGTGTGGTATAACACAAGCTGAGCCCAGTTTATTTAGTTCTACCAATTCTGTTAGCTTGATGTCTATGTAGACACTACTGGAATCTGATGGGGAGGACTGATGAGGGGAAAAATGATGGAGCAGTTGAGGAAAGTGTGGAAAAGTATTTTTAAGTTTTCTTGATGATACGAGGACAGACAGTGAGTAGCAGATGCCCCTGATAGGAAAGGACACATAAGCAATGAGATATTTCTTGGCAGCTTGAGGGTAAATGTTAAGAGCTTGTAAACAAAAGGAACAGCAAAATAAAGAAACTGGATCAGTTCAGATGTGAACTAGATAGTTTGCCAACTTCTTTGCCTTGGCTGCCTGTATGTATGCCTCTAACCTACAGTAAGTGTAAGATAGCTCTTGGAAAGAAGTTGTGAATGTGCACGTGCAGAGTTGCTGCAGAATATTTGATGTACAGTAAGTTCCCACTGTAATTTCATATTTCAGTTTACCTGGCTTTGACATCATTTCTCTCCCTTTGCAATTGTTCTGCTTGAGCAGGAGATGATAATCCTTCTGCAGTTGAAGATCCAAGTGGAGCACTTAAAGAAAGGAAGCTTCAAATGTTGTAATTAGCAGAGGATGAACATAGTTATATTGTTTTGTTTTTACTAGCAAAAGCAGAATTACCTAAAATCAGAGCTTTAAAAACAAACATGAAATCAGTCACATAACACAAAAGAAGCCATTCTTGTCTGACCTTAATTCAGCCAGTTTGTGCATAATTGTGATAGCTTATATAAAGTATTTTTCTCTTCAGTATCACTGCCTCGTTTGGTGGAAAAAGGGGTAATTTCAAGAATTTGCAGAGAATAGTCTTTTGTGATTGCAGACCTTCCTGCTTCTCTCTTCCCCTTGGATGCCTTGCGCCCCAGTTCCAAGGTGGTTATTCATGCCTGCTTCTTTCAGTATTCTCTTCTTCATTTTCACATATCCCCCTAATTTCAGTTATTGTAAAAATAAGTTTTTATTTAAACTCAAACATTGCTTTTTTTTTACACATTTCTTCATTTTAATGAAAAGTAACAAGTTGTATCGTGTTACTAAAAGGACATTTTTGATAAATGAGATGCATGAAGGAAGTGCAAAAGTCTGAAGTTTATTCTTCCCTGAAGGAATGCCTAGCTTCCCCAAATTCTGGTATGCTTTCTAAAAGTGGGACTCTTGTGTTTTTCTAATTCTGTTATTTTTCAGAACACAAACTCTGAGAAACTTGATTGACAGATCTCTGAACGTTACATTTGTCCGATGAAGTGCAGCGAGGTGTGATTAGAGGCAGTATAGGACAATCGTTGCATACGTAAACTTGGATCAGTACAGCCTATGAGGGGTGGCTCATCTACCAAACTTCTTTCAAACGTGCATGAACTTGACTGAGTAATTAAGGAAGCGATTTCAGATAGACATTTGAATGGTTTCGGAAGAACCGTGTGAAGCTTTGGTTAAGGTTTGGGAAGGGGGAGCAGTTAGGGTAAAATTGTGTGAAAGGCTGTTCCAGTCCTTGGGGAATATACAGGTTCCAAGCCATGGATTTCTGTACTATTTCTTCTGTAGCACATTCTGTTACTGGGTTCAAAGATTTTTGAAAGGCAAGCTAGTAATTTTTTTTTTCTTCATTCCATGTAGAAGAACATCAAAATTATTCTCAGTGTGGTCAACTGTAGTATGTGGGGGAGTGAGGATGTGACAGTTCAAAAAGAAAATAATCGTGCTGTCTTGCAGATCTGCATCTAGTCATTAGTGTGATAGCAGATACCTTTCCTTGTAGTTCTGCTAGAATTACTTTGAATTCTCATCTCTGTGTTTAGAATTGTATTGTGCATGACTGATGAGATCAGGCTTTGGAAGTTAGCTTGGAACTGCTGTAGTCTTTGCTTGCTCTGCCCTTCCTATCCTTCCGTTTTTTATTCACAAAACATATACAAATGTGAATACAAAGACTGTCCTTATCTCAAATGTCGCCGTTTGAGGAAGAAGAGAGTTCCTCTGTCCTGTGCCATACCTGGCATATGGTAGCATTTATCCCCCTTCTGTTAAGGAGTGCAGAAGACTTGTTTTAGCATATGATAATAAACATCTTGTAGCTTTAAAGTAAAGAGAATTAAACTAGAGTCAGAGTTAAAAAAGGTCTTTAGCAATGATAGTCCTAAAGAGAAACTCTTAAGTTCCTCTTTAATGATCCACCAAATATTTGCTTTTGGTTATCAGGAACTGACAAAATATATGGTGCTGTCTGTCTGTCTCTACAGATTCCTGTGCTTGAGTTAAATTGTTTCAAGTGCAAATGATCACACCAAGTAGCAGCACTTGAGCAGCACAATCAAAATATGTTTGTGTGAGAGCTGCAGCCCCTTGGCACTTACTAGTGGGGTCACCAGCAGCATTAAACACCAGCAGCTTGAATGAGAACCCCTGGCTGGCTGACAGGTTCATGTCCAGGGCCATACCTCATTCAGACTTGCCATTCCTGTGGGGAAAAGGAGTAGATGCATTAAAAAGTAAAGGTCCCTGCTGCCCTTGAGGACAGAAGTTGCTTTGGAAGCAGTATGTGGCTTTTGCTTTGAACCTGACCCAGTATTGAAGACAGAGTATTGTTGCAAGCTGCAAGTCAGATACTTTGTAAAAGTAGCTGAAGGAAAAGGAAATAGTAGTTATGGCTGCATGAGCCGAAGAAAGGAAATGGGAGCCTCCCTCAAGTGCAGCCACTAAGCCAGATGCTTAAAAATAGCAGCTTTTCTCCTCCTAGCAATTGTCTGAGTTGCCATAAATGTTGGGTATCTTTCTTGGGAGCTGGAGACAAGTCTCATTCCCTGGATTTTCTGTTCTGAAACACCAGTTTTGTTTTGAGAACATGTTTTATGCACACCACTGATTGTTGCAGTACAGATGCTTGGAAAAAAAACAACAAAAAGATAAAAAAGCATTGAGGCAGGACTGTGATTGTAATGAGGAAAAGCATCAGAGTACTTAGAAACTATATAGACAGTAGATGGAAGGAGGACCATGGTGAAATGAAATATCTAGTTGTTGCTTAACGTGACACCAGTGAAGCGGAACAAGTCTCAGGTTTGCTGGCTCCTGGTTCGTTGTGGTCCACTTCACCATTTGGGGTTTCTTACAGATGCTCCAAAATCCAACAGTTTGGGATCATGTAATTGAAGGCTGCTGTGTAAGCATTGTACTTACTGGAACTTTACTTACAGAGAAAAGTTGTGAAAAGTGGTGATTTTTAGGTACCTTTTAAAAAATGGAACCTAGGTTTTTAGAAGGTTCAGAAATTTGTTAATTTCTTACCACTACTATCTTATTCTGTTTCAATTCCATGCAAACAATTCAAAAGAAATATATTCTCATTTGAAATAAATTTTGCAGTTCTTTTCTTTGCATTTTACCTTAATGCCCTTTGAATTCTGCTTAGCCTGAATTTTTTTAATCATTTTTGACCTCTTGTTTTTTTTTCAACTTGTTACCCCAATTGGGCCACAGATTCCCAATATTTGTTGTCTTTTCTCATCCATTCATCCTCTTTGTCTGTTTGATTGAGCTCCTCCTGTGAAGTTTAATAAACAGTTAAGACAGCTGAACACATGACTAAATAGATTTCTTTTGTATAGTTTACAGTTGCCCAACTATGTGAATATATTTTAATGATTCAGCAAAAATGTGTTTATTTGGTAGGCACATGGTGAATGTTCCTTATTTTAGATGAAAGTGAATTTCTAATCTCGAGCTGTATCTATTTCTAAATTAGCAAATGCAAGTGTCTGTATTCTGACATGCTTTCACTGCATTTTTAAGATGCAGCAGTGAAATGGAACATTCCCTATGTTACCTTTTTTTTTTTCTTTCGATAGTATCCTTGGTTTCTTATTGAAGCATAAAAAGTGTAGGGCCATAAGCACATTGCTCAAATCTCATTACTCTCTTTTCTTTTTCTCATCTTTGTGTATTTCCTTTGTGGGTTTTTTTTTTGTTGTTGTTGTTTATTTTTTCTTTCCCCTTTTATTCTCTCTTCTGTCCTCCAAGATCCTGTTCTGCCTGTGTAGGAGGGAGAAGGGGTAATTTGCATCTTAGCATTATCCAATTATGTTGCTGCAGTGTTTTGGTGTCTAATACTAATACATGTAAAACCACTCTGAGCCCTGTAGATTTTACACTCCTAGGCACAAAGGACATTCAGACAAGCATATGAAACCCTAAGACCATTTTCTGTTAACTTTGTAAAGTTTCGTTTTTTGTGTCTCAGTAGTGAGCTTAGTTTGAGGGAATCCAGTGGGCTACAGTCTGAGAGTCAATACGAGTGGGTTATGTGGGTTTACTCGGAGTGACTGACACACCAGAAGGTTGTGCTGCCATTCAACAAGATTTAGACAGGCTGGAGAGCTGGGCAGGGAGACATTTAATGACATTTAACAAGGGCAAGTGTAGGGTATTGCATCTGGGGAGGAACAACCTCAGGGACCAGTATAGGTTGGGGACTGGCCTGTTGGAGAGCAGTGTGGGTGAGAGGGACCTGGGGTCTTAGTGGACAGCAGGATGACATAAGCCAGCAATGTGCCCTTATGGCCAGAAAGGCCCATGGCATCCTGGGGTGTATTAGAAAGGGGGTGGCTAGTAGGTTAAGAGAAGTCCTTCTCCCCCCTCTAGTCTGCCTTGATGAGACCACACCTGGAGTATTGTGTCCAGTTCTGGGCCCCTCAGTTCCAGAAGGACATAGAACTCCCTGAAAGAGTTCAGCGCAGGGCCACCAAGATGATTAAGGGAGTGGAACACCTTCCTTATGAGGACAGGCTGAGGGAGCTGGGTCTCTTCAGCTTGGAGGAGACTGAGGGGTGTCCTCATTAATGTCTTATAAATATGTAAAGGGTGAGTGTCAGGAGGACAGAGCCAGGCTCTTCTCAGTGATGGCCAGTGATAGCACAAGGGGCAACGGGTCCAAGATGGGGCATAGGAAGTTCCATGTGAGTGTAAGGAAAAATTTATTCACTGTGAGGGTGACGGAGCACTGGAACAGGCTGCCCAGAAAGGCTGTGGAGTCTCCTTCTCTGGAGACATTCAAGACCAGTCTGGACACATTCCTGTGTGATTTAATCCAGGTGATCCTGCTCAGGCAGGGTCTTGGACTAGATGATCTTTTGAGGTCCTTTCCAACTCCTGACATTCTGTGATTCTGTGATTGTCCTTCTAATCAACTGATTTTCACTCCCTATTTATAACAGCCGTTATTTTTGCCAAAAGCTTTGTAAGTTTTCTTAAGGCTTGGTGTGTGAGAGCCTGATTATGGTCTTAAAATTAGTGAATTTGGAATTAGAAGACAAAATTTTAAGTCCTGGAACTTTTAGCATCCAAGTTCCAAAAAGTAGGACATAGTGTTATTACACTCCTGAATTAAAATATGCTACTTCCCAAATGTTACACTATTGCCATTTAAAACCCACTGTGAATGGACAGTGGGCACAGAACTATAGTTTCTTTCCTGTCGGAGAAACATGCTAACTAGGTGCAGATTTCAAGCCAGATTACTGAAGAAGTACTGTAGAATTAAAAGTATCAAAATCTGTTCTGGCATACAGATGAATAGTGGATGAAAATAGAAGAATGTATGCTATAGTATTGGTTCATAGATGAAAAGGTAAGAGATCTGTAATGAAAAAAGTTATTTCAATTTTTACTGCTTGGAAGCACAAGAAATGCTAGTGACATGTAAGAATGTTGATAACATAACTGGAGATAATCTTTTTTCCTTCCCAGTTTTTCTCTGTGGCTGAATGGTTGAAGCTCTAGGCACTAGGCTGCTGTAAAGAAGAAGTCCTCATAAGAGCTGTGTAGCATAGGCCTCTTTATGGGGAAGGAAAAGTTAAATTTGAGTTAGCCTCTGGAAGAGGCTGCAGAGAGAGAGAGAGAAGAATTGTTTTCAGCTTAAAGTCTTCATAGATTTCTTAGTAAATCCAAATAGTTGACCTTTGATGTTACCCTGATGCATGCTCATGCTTTGCATGTAATTACTGGTCTCAGCCACAGTATGAACAGGTTACTTCTCTCAGGTCTGTTTCCCTGGCTTGTGGAACCTACTAACTAAAAATACATTGTATCTTACCATTTCTGTTTGTTGATGTAATTCTCTAAATGCTGCCGAATACAAATACAAGCTAGCTGTTGAAGTAGCTGAATTGTTTCTTAAAATCAAACATTTGAAGCATTGGAATCTTCATGCAGATAAATATTAGAACTTCGTGTAGCCCTTCCTAAGGTGAAAGATTGAGCCTTGTCAGGGACGGGCACTTTCATTAATGAAGTATCTGTAAGCTTTTGGGCTTTTTTAAAAACAGATATCCAGATATCCCCTGCTAGTGTTAACCTCTTAGTCTGTGTTATTCTGAGTGCCAGATTACAAGCGGGTAAGACAGGGCCGTGTTACCTACTTACATTTCTGATGAGGGATAGAGGCGCAGAGAGCAGCTTGCCTCAAATCATTTGTGGTTGTCTTTAGTGGAATACTGCTTGAGTAGTATTCTGCACTTGTAGCTTCATCCTGTAGCTATCGAAAAATTCTTGTATCCTCAGTGCTACCCAAATTATTTCATCCTACAGCATAAAAACTTGTTTCAATTTGGACGTTGTTCCTTATCTTGCTAGTAGATTGCTTGGTTCAATAAATAAGCACTGCTAGAAACTTTAGAGTCTGTATTCATTTGCAAGCATTTCTTCCTTGAACTGTTGCACCTTCTTCTGTCTGGCTGATTCTCCTCATACCACATATCATACCTTACGAGTTAATTTTGATGAATTAGAGGAATATTTAATCCTCTTCTTAAAATTTTGAGATTTAACTCCACTGATTACCAGGAATGAGACTACAAAGACTCCTAAGGAAGAAGAGAGTAAAGACTGAAAAATCTGTTTTACAGAACAGATACCCTGGTGAGAGCTGCCTGCAGTAAGGATAAAGGAAGCAATTAATTAAAAAAAAACCAAAACAAACAAACAAAAAGAAAACCCAAAAACAAACGAACCCCACAACAAAACCAAACTAAGAAAAAACCCTCTCCAAAACCCAACCCCAAAGTCAGGACTTTGTATGCTGAAAACAAGATGTCGTTTAAAAAAAATCTCTCGCTGTATGGTTTGAACCAAGCAGTTTATTTCCTACCGTTTCTTACTACAATATTTTTTTTCCTAAGCACAGCATTGTGAGCAGAATCAGAGAATAAATGTCAAGTACCTAGAGGGTGAGCAAAAAGAAAAAAAAAGAAAACCACCCAACAAAGGAAAGGGGGGTGAAGTGGGTGGAGCAGGCTGCTACTACAAAGCAGAATTGCTCTTTATTAGAGATTACAGGCATTTCCAGTCTCTTTTCTCTGTTTCAGTTGCATCTTCTCCCTGGCTTTAGATATTTTCATTTGGTTTTGACCTTCTTTGCTTTTGCACCGTTCCTTCTTTCCTCACTGGCCTGTGTTCTCTCTTCTCTCTGCTTTGTATATATTCCCATTGTGTTAGCATTTTGGTTTCCTCCTGTTTTGTGTGCTTTCCTGGCAAGAGCAAGGAGCATAGGAAAGAGTTGTGCTTTTAGCTTTGGTGTTACCAGAGTAGATGCTTGACAGCTGAAAGAGGAACTGAACGTAAATTTACCTCACGTCGCTCATAAAACAGCTGAGCACATTTTTACCTGGCTATGGAAGCAGTGCGTGCAACAATCCAGTGTCTTACACAGACTGTGGAACACATCCAGTGCTCCTGGTTTGTGAAAAATGGAGTTTCCAAACTAACAGCCTCTTCTGAAGTTTTTGAGGCCTATAATTTTGGTACTTTGTCAAGAAAATGAGCAATCCTCCCTCTATTCTCCTACCACTTCCCTAAAAGAAAATGTGAGCTAGCCGCAAACTGACCAAAAAGCCACACCCTTGGTATGAGGCAGTGCGTCTGCCACATCTTAAATTCAGCTTCTTCCAGTTTTAGAATTGTCGGTAGAATGTTTTCAAAAAGTACTTTCATATGGACTTCACAAGCTAGTTTTTCCTAGTGTTACTCTCAGGCATGATAGCATCATTTTAACAGTCTGTCTTTCACTTCTAAGCAAAATAGTAGAAAAACACTTGTATGAAATCTGTGACCACACTGATAGTTTGGCAGACGTCTTAAGCAACCAAAAATAGAGTGGTTCTGAGATGTGTCAGACCCTTAATTACAGGCAGAGTTCCAGTCTTAGTTATAATAAATGTAATTATTCCCTCCCCTCTCAATTTAAATTAAAAGCAAGTAAATACAAATAATGTTAACCCAACTGCCCCTCAATGCTGTTTGTAATTGGCTAGCATTGAAAAGATGGTTAACTACAATTAACTTTAGAAGAGGTCCTACAACTTGAATTTCAGGTTATGTACATGAGCATACTGAGCTGAAGTACTGTGAAGATAAACTAGAATGGGAATACTTGTGGTGGTCGGTTTAACAAAACCGTGTCACGATAAAAAGCCAATTGCAAATCAGATTTAGTGTGTTAATACAAATTTTTATAACCTCTTTGACCTGAATTGCCGTCATGCCTTTCACTGTTTTGCAATTTTGATTAAAACTTCCCTTCTGCTTGAGTTTGTTTTGTAACACTGTTAATAAATTAATGAAACCAAAACAGTACTCCGTGAAATAATTTCACAGGGTTTGTCGGAAGAAATCTGTAACTCTTAGCAAATTTTTGGAGAAGAAGATAAGGAAGCATTCCCTTATCTAACAGTGAAGACACACATCACTGCTGTTGTGTAGCTTTCCCAAGCCCCGATGCTTTTCAGAGAAGTTGCCGGCTGTGGAAGATGGCATTCTGGTGATTGCCTTTTCTTGCTTTCTGCTCTAGAAAAAGGACTTGTATTCAGATGAGTGTTTTTAATGGATCCATTCACAAGTTACACGGCTTCATGCGGAGCATACGCTTCTACATAGCTCCACGTGCTCAGAGTTTTACAGTCATCCTTTCAAATAGCAAAACCTTACATCCCTGTGGAAAGAGATTTTTGCGTTCTCTCTCTGGGACTGCCCCGGTGACACAAGCTGTGTGTTCGGCAGTTAGTTTTACATATGAAAGATTGATCTAAAGGCCTTTACAGGAGGAGTAAAAGTATTCTTGTCATCATTCATCTTGTGAAGACAATGGTACAGTTTTTTAAGGCTCATTCAGGTGAGGGGCTGCAGCTGGCTGGTATGGGTGAGGTACCTACTTTTCCCCTCCATATTTTTAGGAGTTTGCATGAGGCAGTTTAGTTTTCCAGGGGAGTCAGAAAAAGGCTTGGTGTTTCTTAATTAACTTCTCTGGGTGTGAGACATGATGAATCTTAAATGAAGTACTAGAGACTTGCTCAAGGACACAGGGCGGGGGAGATTGGTGTAGAATGCCCCTTGCTTTATCAGTGTACTCCCAGTTGAAGTTTACAGCGGCCTGTTGAAGGAGGTGCCCATCTTAGAGGGGAATTTCATCCCCATCTTGATGAAATGCGATTTGGTGGTTCCCGCAGCAAGTGGAATGTCTGCCAGACATTGCCTAAGGGCCACTGATAGGACTCTGGCAATTGCGGGGAGGGGGAGGGGGGTTGGATTCTGCTAACCAGTGGACGTTTTGACACTCAGGTTTTAAATTCCTCAGTACTGCAGTTCCAGTCACTGCTGATGATGAAATCATGTAACCAGTAAATTATTTACAGACGCAGGGCTAGATTGGCAGAGGTGCCCTCATTGTGAAGTGAAAGCTCCCTAAAGCAGTGAAACAATAGAGTAGAATTGGAGCAGAATTTAAATGAAGTAAAGATTTTGTGGCAGCCAGCCAGAAAGCCAGATCAGGTTTTCTGAAGTACTGACTGGTTTGTCCTCATAATCTGATACTGCAGCCCTTGTAGAGCTTTCTGGCTTTGTCTATAAGGTGACTAAAATGTGTGATTGTCATAGCATCTTGTAATAATTGCTACTATGGTTTTGCTTAGCAAGAACTTGGAAGAGTTTCACAGATACTCTTTTCAGGGCTGAGGAGGGAAGGTCACTTCAGTTTAAGCCAAGCTCCTTGGAAACTGGGTATGCCTACC
This sequence comes from Heliornis fulica, assembly GCA_013399135.1. Classification (NCBI taxonomy): domain Eukaryota; kingdom Metazoa; phylum Chordata; class Aves; order Gruiformes; family Heliornithidae; genus Heliornis; species Heliornis fulica. The sequence continues at coordinate 1,183,609 of VXBZ01006975.1, read as the reverse complement.
ACTCTTGGTATGGCTGAAATACCGTAAAACAACAGCAGCAACAAAACTTCAGTCCTCCCTCTTGGCCTCCAAGCCTGCACCCACCCTCCACACTCCAGGCAAAAACCTGACTGAGAACAGACTAGTTAGTAAATTAAAGTTTTGCTGTGACTCTCATACCGGCTTTATGTAGCCCGTATCCTCATCTGAACAGAACACGGGACAGGTAGCTGGCTGTCTTGAATAGGTGTAAGAGAGAAACTCAGCAGAAACATCTCTATTGTAGAGGAAAATTCATAGGAACTTGAATTTCAATATCTGGTGTATTCCTGGAGCTTTCAAATATTGAGTTACCGCAAACTTCAATTTATTATCTAGTATTATTCTTGGTGGCTTTAGGTTATGTCAGTTTATCTTAAAAACAGTCTGTGGAAGTTTTTAAGTGTACAGTTGAAATTAACTTAAAGACCAGATATTTCACAGTATTTCTTACTATAACTTGCCTATTTTTACAGGGGTTACAGTGATTATGAGTATGATGCATTTTCAAAAGTTTGTGAAGCTGAGAGAAATGTGTTTTGAAGATAGATTTCACAGACATACATCCACACACAGTGGCTACTGAAGCATGCAGACAAACTCTCCAGGACTTCTAAATATTCTTCATAAACAGTAATAGATATCTTGCCTTATTTTTCTAATCCTTAACTATTTACTGTAATTTTTTTTTATTTCACCGAAGCAAGCCACTATCCCAGAGGGAACAGTTGATTTCAGAGCTCATATATGCCACTGATTTTTCTTATTTTTCTGGCTGATGTTTTAATAAGACTATATAATAAATGTTTGAATAGTTCTGTGTAACTTCCACTTTCATGAATGAATTACCTGTCAGTGTCGTTCTTAACAGCTGCATCTGAGCAGCATCCTAGAATATATGCAAAAATAGTACATCATAGCCAGAAAATACTTTAAATCTTCTCAGCTACAGGTAGTCATCTGGTGGGACAGAATCTCTACATTTCAGTGTTAGAGAACATAACCTATTTCTGTTGTAGCAGGTAGGGCAAAGTGAAAACTTCAGGACTGGTATGTAAGCTAGCCAGCTAACTGAAGGCAAAGGGTAATTTTCATTTGTCAGAATGGTGCTTGCCATTGCAATGGTCAGTGCTGGTATTATGATTTGCAAATGGTGTTAAAACCTTCACCATTCATACTATTTTTGTTTTAGTGAGCAGTTGTGTAATCTGTAAGATAATCCCTTATTCTCTTCCAAGTTTAATACACAATTCCAGTTGCACTTCTTTTAGGTAGATTAGTTTTATCCAGAAAATAATTTATCTGCCCCACTGCGCACTCCCCCCCCCCCCTTTTTTTTTTCCCCAGGGCAAATGGATTTCTATACGGACATGGTATTTCATGTGGTTTCAAAGATGCTATATAAATATGTAACCCTGAAAACAGAATTTCATTTTTTTGAGAGAGCTGCTTTTTAGGGAATGTCTGCAACTAATGATAGGTTTGGTCAGTAGGTGCCCTTTGAGGTAGGAACAGGCAGAAGAGTACTTACAGCTCCTTTCTTGTCCTCAGTTATTTGTCATATCCTGGCAAGGGTCTTCAGGAACCAGGCAGGAGACTGCAATTCCTGGAGTCATCCTTCGCTTCCAGCTTTTCTCCTGCTCCTAGCTATGTATTCTTTCTTTTCCCTTATACTCATCTGGAACTGCTCATTAAACAGCTTTAAGTCACAAACCTGGCAAAAATTTGAGTAGCGTGTTTGTGGGGCTACTGACCTAGTTTTCTGCCAGACTGATGAGTTACAGCAGCTCATGGGGCTCCTGCTGCGGGTCAGCTCCAACACTTGTTAAATAGCGAAGAGTGTGCAGCACTTTCATGCTTTGAAATTTTCAATGTTACTGGCAGTTATTCTGAGAAGCAAGTCTAGCTTTGTCTGCTCACTGGATTTATGCAGGAAGTTCAGGGCTGTGATATGTTGAAACAGTATCTGTGCATGTATTAGATTCTGCGAGTGGCCAGGTTCCTTAATAACACTGTCACTAAACTCCGTTTTAGAAGAGCCTGTGACATCTCCCTCTGCTGCTCTATTTCTTCTTTTATGTTCTTGGACCAAAGTTTCATATCTAGTTATCTAAACTCATCCCTTACAACATACCTCAGACTGATGGACATAATTTATGCCTGTTTGTAAAGCATGATTCCTCTGGGTATGAGATGAATGATTGTAACAACAACTTGTGTTATAATGCTTTAACTGAGCGTTTCAAATGTCAGACTTATTGTAGAACTTTGTAGAGTAATTTAGTATTTATGTGATGTCCAGAGTGGCTTACAAGTTATAAGCAGATAAAAAAATGCTTAATAATGCAAGATCTGGGTGATTAACTAATTAAGTTCATAAGATAGAAATTTTTAAGACTTGTGGAGAAAAGTGCAGCAGTTACTGTGTATTTTCCCTAATCTTCAGATCAGAATTTCCTCCAGCTACAGAGATACTCATCTACCTTCCAAGCTGAAATATTTGCCTGCTTATTTTTTTTTCATATTTTAGTAGCTATTTACTTTAAGTAGATTGAAAACCTGTTCTGAGTGATCAAACACCTTTTTATCTTAAGTTATTGTCAAAGTTCATTCTCATAAAACTAATTTGAGGTCATTTGGTTGTGATAGAGTGCAATTGTCTGGCTTTGTAATCTGTCTTTATACATCAGCTCTATTTGAAGCTCTCCCTCTTCCCAGTGCCTTTACCTTATCTTAGAGGAAGACATGCGGTGTTTGCATTGGACTACAGCACAAATAGTCTTGAATTTCATGGATGCTTGTGTATAAGGAAAGGCAAGTCTGATTATTGGCAACACTTGAAATTCCAAAGTCCTGGTATTTGTCCAGGTTGTTAGGAGTGAAGTTACTCAGGGTCAGCACAGAGGAGGAAGTAACAGATTTACTGCTAAGAATTGGCTTGGAAATATCTGTTTAAAGTAATTACATGCAGGAAGCCGTATGGGAATAGGAAGTTTGAAAAGGCCAAAACTGGTGAGTTATAAAATTTGTGGAGAATCGAGGCACTGGTGACTAGTAAGGCCCATCACTGAATTTCCTCTTCAACCTGAGTGATGGTTGCCCAACATTTCAGATTTCTGTTTGGTATTTTGGTGGGGTTTGGGTTTTTTTTTTTTGTTTTTTTTTCTGGTGATATGAAATTGCGTGGATTGTTTTTTTTTTTTTAACCACCAAAACCTTACGTTTCCAAACACATACTTAAGGTAAAATTTCTCTACTTTTTGCTTGGCTTCAAGGGCTTTCCAGAGACTTGTCAGATGTGAGTGTAAAATGGTTTTCAGGAAGGAAATCACATTGCTAATAAATAATCCAATTAAATATTAATGCAGAGATTGTATAAATGTCTCATTTCTCTGGGACAGCTTCTATCATTCATAGTTACTGAAATAATGAATGTTTTCTCTGTAGTTTATTTAAAGGGATCTTCAGAGAACCTCTTTGCATATTCCATCAAAATATATGCAAATTGACTACCCACAAGTCCATTCAGTGAGCTATCAAAAATGTATTAAAGCACTTCAAAGAATCGAGCCAAGTGAAGATTTTGTGTCCTGAAATGATATCAAGAACATAGCAGATTCTTCCTATTTCTCATTTTGTTAAGAGGAAACTTGGAATTTCTTTGTCTGTTGGTGGATGTGCTTGGCACTGGATTGCTGTGGAATACATGGTGTTGCCTTTCAGCTTCACTGAGGTTGATGCATGAAGTGCTAAGGAAATTGCTCCATGAAGGTTTAGCTTCTTTGTATAGTTCTGTACTGTAATTACTCAGTAGGTTACAACTTAAACTTCTGTACAATTCCCGTAACAGCCCTGTGACAAGTCAATGATTTTAAGATCAGTTTTCCCATTAAAAAGGTTCTTGATTTTAATTCTTGAAAGTGTGGAGGTACAGTGGATGGCACAGTGGATACCAAAACGATTGGCTGGCCAGTGGTGAGTCACTGTTTTCTAACACTCCTCCAGCCAGCATTTGGTAAGCACAAATGTCTTTCTCAGTGATCTGACCGTTGACTCCAAAGTACTGATTTCTCTGCATTTGTAGATTTCCTACATGTTTGATTTGCTTTCGAAGGAAGCAGTGAAGCCCGGGGCACGGTTCTGTGAAAGCTAATCTAAACCTTGAGCTGCCAGGGACCACTCTTCTTGACTTCCATCTGTCTCCTGTCTGCCCTGGTAGCCGGTTGACCTTGTCTCTCTGCTGGCACCAGCGTGTCAGTGTGCAGCAAGACCCTTCAGAGAGACGGCTTTTCAAAACCAACCCGCCCCTGCGCCCCCACTCTGCTTTTTCCCCAGATCGCCTCTCAGTTGGTTCACTGTGCAGTTTCATGAGTGTCAGCTCTGGCTCAGGAGAAACAGCAATAAGTAGGGGAGGGGAAAAGGCAAAACTGTGCTAATCCTACTTCAGTTTGGTTTAAGAGGCAGTGTAATGGCCCCGGGAGAGAAAGAGAGAATTATTCCTGGATTACTGAATAACAGGGCTGTCTAGAGTTATTGAGCAGCGGATTAGAAAAAATCTTTGTCTAACCACAAGTGGTCCATGGAGCACAAGAGAGTCGGTAGCACACAACTGATGTGTAAAAACCATATTCAACAATTTAAAACTGCATTGCCTCAATTAAAACCTTGGCTTAAGGGTTGATATTTTGGGAACTTCTTGTCTAAGAGAGAGAATTTTTTTTCCCATCCTCTATTCCCCTTGGTAGTTTCCTTGATTTATTTAAGGCTTGACTATATTGTGCATTTTAGTGAGCTTTGGGGCAGACCTTTTCTGAAAGGAAAAGGGAACTGAAAAGGTTTGTTTGAGCTAGTGTGTGCAATACACTGACTTTCGTTATCATCTTTTTAATTTCTGCAGTGATTTTTTTTTACTCTGTTTTTGTCACTGGGTAACTAGCTAGTGGTGTGAATGCATAAATGTTGGGGTTTCTTTTCTCTCTTTTTTTTTCTTCACCTTTTATTTTAAAGGACCCATTTCTAATTGAGAAGCATTGCTTTGTGGTGCTTCCCAGCCCTTCTCTTTTGTTTCACGTGGGCCTCCCTAGAATGCTTAAATATGCTAATCCCTGGCAGCAGGAGGGTAAAGGCTTTTTAAACTTTTTGGTTTTTGAGCGCTTTTGGATACTTAAGATAATAAGAAAACGTAAATAATAAATATATGTAAATTATGTGCATAATTATTTGCTAAGAAGTGTACGGCCGACATTGGTTGGTTTTGAAAGATTTACAAAGTGGGAGAGATGAGATAGGAGACATTTAAAGAGCAAATTTGAAGAGCTCTGACAAACCGTTTTTGGCTCCGCTACTGAATTCTTTTAGAGTGATAAGTGATGAAAAAAGGTAAACAAGTAGTTTTAAGAACAGCAAAAGTATTAAATGGTCGGTAAAATTCTATGTAAACTTATACTTGATCTATTTATAATTTAAAGATTCCTTGCTGAAGAGGTGATTGTGACTTAGACCCCCCTATTTCGTGTGTTGCTTCTTTTTGGGTTACTTGGTAAAGAGATAGTTGTCTTATGGACACAAGCTGTTACTCTGTGGTTTTGCATCGTGTTTGGATACGCTGTAATCATTACATATAGAAGAATGTGCAGGTTATACCTTAAAAACTTGAGGTTTTAAGTCAGTCATTTATAAGAAAATAAGGAACTGATAACAAACTTGATGCTAGACAGTTCTGATTTTTAGAGACACTACTGATGCTAGACCTGATTTTTAGAGACACTGGTATGAGAGTTTTTATTTCCTAGGTTGTTTTTTTTTTCTAGTGACTATCACTGTATTTCTATCTATTGCAGACTTGCTAAATATGAGGTTCAAAATTGTAATTTCTTGGAGCACATACAATGGAAAAATTAACAAATCCTTGATGTTAAGCACAATGCTAAGGATATGTTTATGGATGCTAGTCTTGAATGTTAAGCCAAACCAAGACATTGAGTTTGTGTTCATAATAAATAGCTTGGATTTGCATAAAACCAGATTTTTCCTGGCACTTAATTGCTTTTATATAAAACAATGCTTTATAATGGACTTTTATACAGTTGGATTTTTTTTTTAACATGACCTGCAAAACAAATAGTTTTGGTAATGAATTATGGACAACTTTAATGGGAGCTTACATGTACTAAGGCTATAATTGTATATTCCACCTCTGGAGAAAGATGCCAATCTTTTCAAGAGTGAAGGACTTCATTGCTAGCAAAATGTTTTGTTGTTGTTTTGGTTTTGTTTTGTTTTTAATACAAGCTAGTTCATGCCATTACCTTTCTGAAAAGCAGATTGATGGGTATTGAAATTAATTTAAAATTTAAAATTGCTTGACATCTATATTTGCATTTTAGTTGGGTAAAACCCATTGTTGATCTTCTGTGGAAGTTGTGATTTGAGACAACTGTTTCCTTTTTAAAGACGGTAGATATATGTGTGCAGGATAGAATAGAATGATGAAAAGGAGAAATACTCAATACATGTCTGTGGAAGAAAAATTTCTATGGGTTTTTTTGGTGTTTTTTTTTTTTTTGTTTGGGTTTTTGTGGTTTTTGTTTGTTTTCTTTTTTCTTTTTCATAAAAGGCTGTAATCTCTGACTTGGTAAGTCCTAAGTTGCTGATGCGTAGAAAACAGAAGATTGTACTGGAAAATATTATAAGTTTGTGTATTTAACATCTGAAGCTGGTCAGTATTGGAAATGATCCAAAAAATTATATGCAGTGTGTAGGGTTTAAAAAATACTCAACTCTTTTACTGGCACCAAGATATTAATAGCTGGAGAGAAACTAATGTAACAGCCTGAAACCTTTTCATACGCTGAGCAATCAGCTAGCTGAAATGCCTTTTAACCAGCAGGATAATCCTTGTAAATGATGTGTGTTGGGTCATTGGGAAAAACCTTTTGTCTCATACTGAAAATAAAGGTCTTCTGATCATTTTGCTCATACATTAAGAATGCTTGAGAGGTCAGTGTTGTGCGTTTTCCCTGTCTACTTCATGTTCAACATTACACAATAGATCTGTGCTACAAAAGATTGGTAGAATAAATAAGATGCACTTTTCAAAAGCACATGCTTGCCTCGTGAAGGAGGAAGATGTGGAAGGTGAATGGCCTTAACCCGAAGCCTTACCTGTTTTTTGCTGTGTTGTCACATAGGCACTGGGTGCCATTCTGCCTGCAGTGGGGGGGTCCAGCATCCTCGCCACTCCTTTCCTCTGCTGGTGCTGATCCTGCTGCTTTTCTGCTTCATTACCCTGATGTGGGCATTGTTGATGCCTTTTTGCTCTCAGTCCCGCAGTCTGATTTGAAGGCTACTTTAGTGTATCTAAAGGAAAAGGTCTTTCACCTCCTTCTGTCTCAAAATACAGCCTGCATAGTAAATATTCAGTGGCGTGATTATCAAACTATGTTCAGCTGCACTGTTGCCAAGGCAGATTTAAATGAAATCCAGACTAAAATTTTAGTCCAGTTTGGTGAGAAAATGATACATAGAATAACAGGTTTTTCATGATAGCAGCTTGTTAAATTACAGGTTACTGGATATTGTTAAGAACAAACATTTCCATCTCCTCCATGCTCTTTGGTGTCTCTTCTGAACTATCCTTACATATACATCTTTATTTTTGCATTTCACAGGTGTTAATTTGTGTATATTTCATAGTCTGAAATTAACAAAGGGAGATGATGACATTAGTGCAAAACTTTTCTTCAGTATCATAGGATGGATTGCTATACTTCAATTTAAAATTAGTGATATCCAATGTGCAAAATCATTATTTAGATATAAATGTGGTTTTGTATTTCACCTGATAGTAGTGTTATACACAACTTGAGAAATAATTTGTGGTCAGTGTAGGAATGGAGTGTCACAGCAATGGTAACCTAGACAGAGCTTTCCCACTTTTGGGTGGACAGGCGACTTCTCTGCCTTATGACATCCTTTTTCTTAAACGCTTTGCACTCTTTTCTTGTACTCTTGTCTGTGCTCCTTTGCTGTTCAGATTTCCCACACCCTGTTTGTGCTTTTGCTACTGCATTTAATTAAATGTTTTGCCTTTGCAAAATTATTCTAATGCAGTGCTTCATTGAAAAACATGCTCTGAAATGACACTCACAGGAAGAAAAGTCTTCTTGCTAAATATCATCTGGCGAGACCTGCACCCCATTCTATCTTCAGCAGTGGGAAAGATGTTAAGTGTTGTCAATAACATTGATTACGACTCCATACTTGCTAAAGCTCATCCACATCTTTTATGAGGTTAAGTGTCTTGCTGTTTTTATGTAATAACAATGTGAAACACATGAATCAAGTTCCCCTGTTCAGTTGTACAGAATCAAGTGGTAACCTTCTCCCTTACTTTTGGGAAAAGCTTGCTCTATTTGGGCAAGTCTTGCCTGGATGGAGAGAGCAAGTTCCAGCCCGAGCCTAGGATTTACCTAGTATATTGATTAGATATTACAGAAATAATGTAGCCACATCTTTTAATGTAAGCTTTGAAGAGCAAGTGCCTTTGCTAAATACTGTATATTTATCCTGTATATATAATTTATATGTGTAAAACAAAAGACTTGGTTTGAGAACTGCCTTCAGTGTGAGATGGTAAAGGGAAGACTCAGCGATAAAGGGAGTTAACTTCCTACATGTTAATTTTGAGTTTGGACAGTGCTGGCATTGAGACGGAAGGGATTCTTTGTTGTTCATCGCTGAATGATGGAACTTGGCTGCCAGTGGGATCTGAGTGCATGGTTTTGTGTGACGTGTCTCCTGAACGAGTGATTGTTTTGAAAGGAAGTGTTTTGGGCCTTGTTAGCAAGGGCTTGGGTTATGCTCTGTAATATGATAGTAGGTCAAACGCAATTAAATTACAATTTTAATAAAGTTTGCAGATTATTGTAGAGAAAAGTGGTATTTCTTTGCAAATAAATAAACTTCTAACCCAAACAGGAAGATTCCACTCCATAACTAGATAAGAGAGAGTACTTTCTGTGCACTCTTCATTATATTTTGGCAATTTTTTCTTCTTTTTTTCTTGAAACTGAACGTGGAACAGTTTGGAGGCAAAGCAACTGCTGTCTATTTTATAGTTGGGTTGTACTGTAATTTTTTCTTTTCCTTTTGGAACAAGCTTGTAGTCAGTCAGAAAAGAAAATCATCCAAAATACAGATATGAAGCATGAAAATTATTTTAAGTTAAAAAAACATATGAATGGGCATTACATTCTTGAGAAAATTATACCAAATATTGTCACTAATATATCATTGTGCTGTTTCTTTAGATGGGAATTTTGATACTCGTTTAAAGGAAGAATCAATCCCCTTCTGTCACGATGAACTTGGTGTCTGTCATAGTGATTTGTGCTCTCAGTGCTTAGAAGGAAATAAGCATCACTGGGCTGCTACCGATTTAATACCTTTTTATTTATTAAAATTCTTATTTATTTATTTTATAAATTTTATTTTATTTTATTTTTTGCTGTGTTTCCATCAAGTTGAAATAGAAGAGTTTCTTTTGCACCAATTGTTAGCTGACCTGAATGTGCTACATGTAAACCTGGTTAACTGGCACAATGCATTAGCACTGGCTTTTCTTGTAGGAGAGCTGAGGTGACATTGGTTAGCAGGGACAAAGTCTGTGGTGTATGATTCTCCAGACTGTCTGCCTGTCTCTTTATTTTGGAAGTAAAAGCCCTGCTGTCAGGCACAGCCTTGCCCGTGGTTCTTGTCTGTTTGATGAAACTGGTTGTGGTACTGGAGAGGAACTGCCAGGGCCTAGTTAAGCGCAGCCTGGAGCAGGGCGAGTGAGGGAAGCGGTTCAAAAAGGGAGGGGAGGACAGGCTGCTTCACCCGTCAGCCGCTGTGCTTTATGGTGTTGAAGGGGTTAGCTCCGTTCTTGGGAATAAACTTCGGCTGCAACTTGTTCTTGCTGCTGTAAAGGTTGAACTTGTTCCCTCCTGTCCCAGCCCTTTTCCTTTGCCTTGATGAGGCTCGATAGCTGTACCAGGACGTCCAGAGGCCTTCCCGGACGCTTAGCAGCGTGGGCTTCTCTTGTGCATTACTAAATTGAGTAATGTAAAAGTGTTTCCATCAGCACTGTAGGGAAATAATAGTCTAGTTTCCACATTTCTTGCTCTTTGTAAGTGGTAGATTATTTCCTGAAAATAATGTCTTAAACTGCGAATGATTGAAAGAATTTCTGTATGGCATAAAGCTGGTGGTTTGTTTTGGTTTTTTTTAATATGGAAAGTATGTTCTCTATATAATTTATGGGGAAAACAAGTAATTTAACTTTTCTGATATATTCAGTAGCCGAGGCAACTGTGTTATGAGAGAAGTTCTGCTAGACAGAAGAATTGTCAACTTTGACACCACTTTTTTTCTCCCATATTTAACCTGTGATTTTGATCTGGGCAAAATATAATGCTTTTGAAAAACACACAGTAGCTCTGAGCAGCAACAATATAAAAACATTTTCATTGAGATGCTGAATGTTTTGAACAATCAAGATGCAAAACTGTCCTGAGATACCTGTGCAAAGACAGCTGGGGATGATCTAGTGTAGCTTAGCCATTGTAATGTGAATTGTTTGTAGCAATGGATTGGGTGTGTTACTTGGATGCATCTTAATCAGTCTGTTCTGTTTTTCTCTTGTCTCTTTTTACCCAAAAGTACCCAAAAAGATTGCAGGGAGGAAGCATGAAAATGAGTTGCAACCTGCTGTCAGCCAGGACTGTTAGCCGTGAGAGGTACTATTTGCTCATGTTAGCTGACTTGTTTTACAGATTTTGAAAAACAAGTCTTTTCCAGACTTTTCTTTAGAAATTACAGTCTCCTCCTCGGTTTAATAGGTTATCAGGGAAAACAGTGGTGTTCTTAGCACACCTGGGGAAACCTCTTCTACCTGAAGAAATAAATAGTGACTTTTGTTGATGGTTTTGCTGGATATATGGCAGAATTTATACAGTGTTGTTCTCTGTTTTGAGAACAGAACCTGATAATGAGTCAGAATATTCATAAAACTAACACATGGCCCCTCAGACTCCCCAGGACTTGTGATTTCAGCAAAACCTCTTTGTGGAAATGCAGCAGACAGACTGTCACGCAGTTTGCTGTTTGAGACACACAGTTAATCTTTTTGTATACTGGGGAGTATGGCTTGAAGGTATTTGTTACTGTTTTTTAGATGTGGAGCTTATTTAAGCTCATGGAAGTGCTATTGAATGAGATAAATTGTAGTGAAGGAGGCTGTATGCTGGTGAAACACTGCTGTTTGTACAGCTGCAGATCAGCTAATAGGGACATAAAGAATCGGGCCAGCATAGGGATTGGAATAGTCCTATATTGACTGAAAACTGTACACATGCCTAGTTAGCTGGGTTGAGTGTGAAGGAGGGAAGCAGCCTGGTACATACTGTGGTGGTAATAATTTCCTGGGAGCTGGGCAGGGTGAGGGGCTCAGTGGTTACAATTAGTTTTTAAAACAACATTTCTTTTACAATGCACATAAGTTGTGTTGTTTGAAAGAAATTGTGCTGCATGTTTGCTTTTTCAGAAGGATTTAGAATTACTAGAAGGATTGCACAAACCTACGTTGAGTCAGTGCAACAGTACTTGTCTTTTACTAGGAATATAGTCGTAGGAATATAGGGAGAAAAAATTAGTAGAGAAGGATGAACAATTAGCTGTCAGCTGGTACATCAACATATATCTGACACTTGAGCTAGGGGGAGTTGATTACAATTTCTTGTAGAATATTGATTGGTTTGATTTGAGAGGGTGCTGGCCCCAGAGAGGGCGATGCATACTGATGGCTGTTATCCTCTGTAGATTTCTTTTGCAAGAAATGGTAGTTCTGTAGCTATTTAAAATAACATAACCTAAAGCTAAAAATTGGAAATACTGCTGACCAAGCTGAAACCCTCAGATTTCTCCCTCCAGTCTGAAAAGGTTTCTTTGACTGTTTAGTATGTTAATACTACTGATGTTCAATGGTTGTTGCTAATAGTATGTATGAAAATATCATTGACTAGTGCAGTTTATTTGTGTAGTAATGCTAGAATTACAAAATAAATTCATTACAGAAGATACTGTTGTCTACCTAAACTTGAAAACTAAACTTCTCACCTAAACTTGAAAAGGACATGTATCTTTCATATTTATCTTAAACTCTCTGATAGTTTAGCAGGTTGTTTCTTTCAGTAACATAATCTAAAACCTGCTGCAGTCTTTATAGTCATATTTTGTGACCTGAGAACTCTACAGATGTAGGTCCTGCATGCCATCTTTATCCCAAATTTGTCTGAGACCATTAGGAGGAAGTAGATTCTGTTCACACACACACANCCCCCCCCCCCAAATCAGTCACTCTACATGAGAAGTGATTTCCTTGAGCTTCTTCGGATCACCAAAAACATGTTTTAAAGATTCTGAGTAATTCTGATCTGAATCATCACTAGTTGAAGTTTGGCAGAGAAGTACATGTGTCATTTTTCTGTAACTTGATGGCATGCCAGAAATATGTAATGTAAGTTTGCATGTCTGGATTTGCAGTAGTTAACCAAACCTCTCTCTATATAATTTAGAAAATAATTTTTGTTTAGATATTTCTTTGAATAGTTTAGCCAACGATATAAGAAATGGTTCCAGTTACTGCTGTTGATGCTAGTCAGGAATTTTCTTTTTTTTTTTTTTTTAAGTGTGTTTTTGGCAATGGGAATACAATGGAGAAATGAGGCATTTTAATGGAGTGTTATTTTTTTACTGTAACATTATAATGGCAGTTATAGTTCATAGTGGCACCTGAAACTATCTCTTTGGTTGTTCTGTTTCCATAATGCTGAATATTATGCAGAACAGTGGGACCAATGAACATAATTCACAATGATCCATCATTCATCCCTGGATAGCTGTATGTAAACCAATGGTGCCTTTACCCCAGTCTTCTGGATTAATTTATAATCTCTATAGTACTTCTTTATTACTGTTATTTTCTAAGCTTTTGATTTAAGAATACATATCCTTTTCTACAAATTGCATCCAGGTACTTGGGCAGAATTGATGGGCAGCAGGGGTATAGTGAAATGTTATAAAATACTCATGCTCTGGATGCAGTGTAGTGAGTCAAAGAGCTGGGCTGCCAGAGAAGTTTCCTATGAAGGGTAGAATTCTGACTGCTGAAATATGTGGCAAACTTGCTGCTGAGTGTAATGAAGTCAGCCCTTGGGTTGTAAAGAGTCTTGGATAAATACCTTGCAGAATTCTTTTCTTGTTGTAGTGACATTTCACACAGGCATTTGGTGCAGATGTTGTGATATTGTTTTATTTGTTTTCAGAACTGTGAAAATAGGTGAATTTATCCAAGTCTGTGGTCTCTGTAAGAGCAAATTCTGCAGCAGATGTCCCTGCTAGTCTTTGGAGACTTTGTAGGAGAGAGGCACCTTATAAAAAGCAAGATAGACATGGCATTTTGTTCCATCTGGAAGCTGAGTGTGTTGCATCAAGGAAGCTTCAAGAGCTGTAGTTGCTATAGTGATGCTTGCCATGATGTTTTTCAGTACTTATTTTCTTTGAGCACATATAAAATTTAAAGCTGAAGAAAATAAAAATTGTCAGCCTCTGACTTCTTTAGGTTTAAATGGTGGCTTGTCTGGAATCTTATAAATCAACTTACACATACCAAGAAAACTGTGTACAGTGAAAACAATGTCTGTTCATTCTACTGCCAAAAAGAATAACTTTTGTTTTTTAAAAACCTAGATATTTGATTCTTTTAAGATACTGCTTGTGCCAGTGTAGGATTAGTGTTAGCGTATGCTTCAGCAGAAGGTGATGGGGGTGTGCCTGTGTAGATCCCTGGGATTCAATTGTTTGTAATGCATTAAGAACAGACACCACTGTGAGGAGCTTATGTCTGATTTTAGATTAAAACACAGCAAGACATTGTGCATTACACTTCTCCATTTCCTCCCCTGTTCCACCACAGCTGATCATGGTTGGGAAGCCAGTCTGTGCTGAAGAGGAGTAGATACCTCCACAGCGTTCTTCGATTTCTACTCTGGCATCATCTCTGACTCTAACGCTGCTTTTTGGCACCTGACTAGAATTAACAACTTCACTACAATTTAACTAACATGCAAATGTTTCTATGTGTACACTGAACAGTTGTAGAAGTCAGAATTGTGGATCAGATCTGGTGATGGGATGAGGTCTGGCAGAATTTGGAGTGCGCTGCTTGCCAGAGCTCCTTTGAGAGCTGCTGTGCTGGTGTTTAAAATTTCTCCTATTTATCTTTCTTGCAGCTGTAAATTCTCATATCCAGTAAGCACCTTTTCTTTCAGTTGGAGCAGTTCTGGGTCTCTCACCACTCCCCAGCATACCTTCATTGAACTCTCAAGAAATTATTATTCACAAGGTCTTTGTTTTTCTGTCAAATTTGGTTTAAAATAGCAAGTGAGCAGTGTTTTATGACAGGTGGGAGAGAAGGGCAGAGCTTAAAAAAGGAACTTTAGCGCTCTCACCATCTGATGTCTCTGGCTTATGGAACAGACCAGGTTAAGGAGAGGACTAACAAATTTTTGTGGAGGTAGGAACAAACTTCTATGGGAGAGATCTCCACTGCCATGATTCTTACTGTAGCCACAAGAGATCTCTCGAGTGTCCTCACTTTCTGTTCCCCTAATTCTGGAGTTATACAAGTATTATTCCATGAAATGAGAGAGTGAAGGACTGCCCCTGAGTATAGTTACAGGCAACATGGCAGTAACTAGACAGTTTTGATCTTTCTTATTTTAATATTTTTGATACATCCTTGGATGAAAGCATGGGTTGGTTCCTGTCCCGGTTTGTTTATGGTAATAACAGAGACACAGTATAATGTCTCAGGGCAAAAAATGCCGAAGTGTGGAGGTCAGGTCCCAGGCTGAAGAATGCCAAAGATAGTCACAGTGAGCCATGTAGTGTGTCAGCTTAATGTGTATGTTAGTATGGGGGTTTGATTGATACTTTTTTAATGGTCATTGTAAGGAAAAATTTTTTCACTGTGAGGGTGACGGAGCACTGGAACAGGCTGCCCAGAGAGGCTGTGGAGTCTCCTTCTCTGGAGACATTCAAGACCAATTTGGACGCGTTCCTGTGTGATTTAATCCAGGTGATCTTGCTCAGGCAGGGGCTTGGACTAGATGATCTTTCAAGGTCCCTTCCAACTCCTGACGCTCTGTGATTGTGTGAAAAGGGGAACTCATTTCTTCATTGTGGACATAGATTGAGGTAGAAATGAAGAGCATGGCTTTGTGCCTTGGCATCTGTTCATAGGAACTGTGCTGTGTGTATAGTGACCTAGAAAAGGTGTGTTGGTGCTTATGGGAGAAACTGACATCTGCTGTTAAATGTAGCATGGGAGGAGCAGCAATAAAATGTTAAGCAGAATGAAAAAAAAAGTCAGTGGGAGACTGAATGCCACAGGACTTTGAAAGCAAAAATGTGAAGTACAATGAAGTTAAGCATTAGGGGGAGAAACAGCAATTCCCATAGAGAACCTTACTTCTTGAGGGGTGTGCAAGGGAAATTGAAGTGACCTCTGTGATGGGAAAAACCTACCTGTGACTTTAAATGTCATGGGACAGAGTCTGCACTCACGGTTTCAGTAGCTTAACCGTCCAAACGCTGCTATTTTAACGATGGCATGTAATGAGAAAACTGTTCCGTGTAGTATTCAGAGAGCGCAGTGATTCATCGTACTTACATTGTCTGCATTTTTCAGTTACAATATAGTAATTTTGCAAAGCCTGCGAACTGTCATGTCTTGTTAACATTCTTCTGTAATGTTGAAAATACCCTCAAACTTGATCTTCATGCAGAGAAACCATTTATCTTTCTTTAGGAATTTATTTACATTTTTTCATTGCTTCCTTATTTGGCTTTGGATTGAATTGAAAGAGGTTCAGTAGAAGGTAATGGTGTCTTTCTGCTGAAAGTCTTCTGTAGTTTATGTCCTGATTCATTGTGTAGAGAAACTGTAGTCATGGCTGAATTAAATACCTCAGTTTTTGTCTGTTGATTGCTCCTTTCCCTCCATAACTGATGGTTCCTGGCTTGCCATCACTGATGGCAAACAGTTGCACATTTTCTCTGTGGACTTTCTCAATTTTTCTTTGCCATTACCCTACAAAAGTTAAACTCGTCAGGATGTTTGTTTTCATGTTTTGTGCTCTGTTCTCCTGTTTACAAAGACTTGTGTATTTGCCAGCATTCTAATTCTTTTTCTTCCATTGATACTCATGCATTGATGTCATACATCCTTAAGGTCCAGTGTTCTTAGGGAGTACTTGCATCATATTAATTAGAGAGGGGAGTGGACAGG
The DNA here is from genome assembly GCA_013399135.1 of Heliornis fulica. Taxonomy (NCBI): domain Eukaryota; kingdom Metazoa; phylum Chordata; class Aves; order Gruiformes; family Heliornithidae; genus Heliornis; species Heliornis fulica. The sequence goes on along the minus strand of VXBZ01006975.1, from coordinate 1,167,201 downwards.
ATTAATGAAGCTGAAACAACTGATTCTGTTGGGAGCTTCTTCACTTTAATTCCTGTTACTGCTTTCTTGTCCCTGAATAATACAGTGACTGGGTAATGTTAAAACCCACATCAGTCAAAGTGTTTCCTGTTTTCTCATCCTCATTTTCCTTGATGACATGTGAGTATGATTTCCATTACATCTTGCTTTTTTCTAAAATAGTTTTTAAAAATAAAGAAGCCAAGAAGGTGTGAAAGAACTTGTGTGTGGACCCTCTGAGCAGTCTTTACTTGGGTGGATGGATAGGGAGGAGAGTTTCAAGAGCTTTTATGTGAGGGTGAATAAATCTTGCAGACCTGAGTGGTTTACCTTTCGGTATTACTGGATCGAGTCAGCAAGCAAGATTCAGAGAGTAATCATGTTGTAAACAGAGAAGCTGAGGATAAAGCTGTGTAAGCTTCTTTAACTACTCAGTCTCATTCATTTGAAAATTGTGAATGGCAGTTGTTTCATCTCCTACAGAAAATATTCGAAGAGCTCTAAATCCCCAGAAGGTGAGGGAAAGAAGACAAACTAGAGAAGCAGCAAGTCAGGGAGGAATAATCTGTCAAATGTAAAAGCTTTCTGGAAACCCACGCTTTGAATATGTACCAGTTATTTATACTTCTGAAGTCACCCCTGGGCAGTTGGTCCTCTCTTATCTGGCTGTGCAATTCTGACTTTGACTTTCTTCTCTGATATATAGAGGCCATATCAATAGCTAAAAACTCTGATTAGGCAAATCCTGTCTTTCTCCTGGTACAGGAATCCTGGGATTCAATATATAATTCCAAATGACCTAGACCAAGCCAGTGTTAGTCCAAGCAAACCATATGCAGAAAAAAATTACCACGTCCATACTTCTGGTAAAGAGATACAGCTTTACTCTGGCCGCTAAAACTACTTTTAATCAACTACCAGAGGGATGAGCTGAGTTGGTTACTGATCTTGGGTTTGCATCAGTGTCCAGATGAATGAATCACTAGGAAAACTTCCTTCCACATCTAAATTTTCAGTTTCCTTTATAGTTGTATAACTTTGGAGTTATGCAAATCTTCTCCCATTACCAGTAGTGCAACTCAAAGATGTTGAAAGAGCATGATGCTGAAGTGTGTTAGTAAAATGTTAGTAGAAAACTAAAGATGTTTCCTGTTTTTTGGTAAACAATGCTGTAAACACTTCAGTATCTTGTTAAATGCTGGGTTCTGCTGCTTTCCTGTTTGGTAGTAGCTCAGTCTCCAGTCAGAACAATAATTCTTCCTCATAGCCTTGAGGAGGAAAGCATTTAGGCATAAAAAATGTGAACACTTGTTAATAGTGAAGAGACTCCCTTTATTGAGGCATATTGCAAGTTTATATTGTGCATTTTTTTCTACACATAAACCAAAAAGCTATTTGAAAATGTTTTGAAGGTAAACCTTTTAACTGCCACATTGTTCAGTTTTTCTCTTTCCATGATTTTATCCTAGCATCTGAGAAGATGTGAATTTTGGCATCATTTTAATTTCAGTAAGATTTGGGGAAGAGATTGAAAAGTCAAGTGTTCACTGCACAGCATCCTTAGCTCTGAGCAGTGGTTTTCTGTAATTCTCTTAGTTTTGTCAGGTTTTTACAGTAAATATAGTTTATAATTTAAAATTTTCTAACCTCCCCAACTTATATTCCATAAGTTAAATTTTTTCTGTATAATAAGTAAAATAATGAATTAATATCACATTATCTTGCTATACCCTTCTTTTTGGCAACAATGGAGTATTCCTGAAAGCGCTTTCCAAGTAAGCTAGCTGTCTGCAGTCTATGATAATCAGCTGTAATGGCACACAGGCAGCTGGTTTGCTAATCCTTTGATTGCAGTATTAGTTAGTCTCAGAGATTCTAGAAACCTGCCTGATCCTGTAAACATGTTTAGTGAATATTGTAGAGTAAATTATATCTTGCCTTAGACTCTAAAACACATATTCATGAGTTGTGTATTTTTACTGTGCTTCTGGGATTTCCCTTGCTCGATAGCTGTGTTTATGTTAAAAGGGAAAAAAAAAGACATGTCTCTTCTAAAACTGTTTAGGAAAAAAAAAGACTTAATTTAACATTGGAAGGATTTGTATTTTAATCACGAGAAATTGTTCTTATCTGGCTTATCATCATGTCAAGTAATTCAGGCTCGGATCAGGATCTCTTATTTAGAGAGAGATTTCAAATAGGATTTCCATTATACAAATCTATTAAAAAGAATGGGAAACCTACATTGTATGTATGGATTATTTAAAATACCTAGTATTCCATATAACACAGTATTTTTAATAAAGAAGCATTACTTCAGTAATGCATGTACAAACATGAGTGCTTTTCCATCTCATACTTTAATTTTAATAAATTAGAGGCAGAAATTTTGTTACAAAATAAGTACATGAATTAATAAACCTGATCTGAATTTCTTTAAAGCTGGTATTTACATGTTTGCTTCAAGTTAGTTTGCTTTCTAATGTTTCTATTTTTAAAGAGAAAAGCTTCAGTTCATAAATTACACCATTCTCAGTAGTGGCTGACATAGTGCTTGGTCATAGTTGTGGGTTGTTTTTTTTTCTAGAAGCACCTAAACTAACAAACTAATATTTGTCCAGTGTCTGTATAATAAATGTATAAACTTTGTGCTTTTGAAAGACTGAAAGACTGAAGTCTTTCAAAAATGTGAAAATGTAGAGAAAAAAGCTGCCTTACTCGTAAATTCTGCCATTGTGAAGGCTCTTTTTTTCCTTTGTTAGATGAGATTTGTCTTTGTTCCTTCCTTATTAGTCACAAATGCCAAGATGCTATTTGTGCTTATTTCCTGCCCTTGCAGCATGTCTGGTTCAGAAGAAGCGTGAACTCTAAAAATCATGGACTGACATGCTTATCAGAATCTATGTGTGCAGTCGAGCTGCAGCGTGCACAGGGAAGCCCCCGCGGCGCATGGCTCAGTGCTCACCGTGGAGCAACTGGCTGTGGGCTGGGCTCACTGGTGACCTGAGCAACCTGATGTTTGCTGCTCACACTATCTCTGTGTGCTTGTGAGACGCGTGAGCCTGTGCTACCTGGGTTGCATATACAGGGCAAGGAGTGAAGATGGGCTTCGGAGCATAACTGTGGGCACCTGATGCAAAATGTTAAACGAGTTGATTAGAGACTTGTCTTCGAGTGTCTGTATTTTGGGAGTGCCCTTTTCCATGTTTCCTGTCATTAGCATCAACAAGTATCATTAAAAACAATCTTGTATTGTTTACAATCTCTTTTTGTTGTTGTTGTGTTGTTTTTTGTTGTTTTGGTTTTGTTTCGTTTCCTTGTCCCCAGAAGCTTGTTTCTCTGGTGTGACGTACTGTACTTCAGTACATGAAATCTAGTCCTTGAAACAAAAGCATGTTGGGTAATCTTGGCTTTTCTGCAAGTACCAACCATACACTTTAAAATGCCTGAGAAACAAAGACCAGGAGTTGATGAAAAGCTTTTCTTGACTAGACATTGATTTTTCTCACTATACAAAGTTTTAAAAGTTGGCTATATCACAGCTTTAGCTGATTAAGTTGTTATTGGTAAATGGGAAAGAATAAACACATAAAGAAAATGTATTAATTTATTTTAAATAGTTCAGTGCTGTGCTCATAAATTTCTAACGAGGTAGCACTGTAACACCGAGTAATATATGAACAGTGACCTCTGTTCAAGGGGCTGATAACCTTGAAGTCTAACAGAAGCAAAAGTCAATATTTTTTGGTTTTGCCCAGTTCAGCAAACACCCATAAATACTTTTAGCTCACAGTTCCTTCCATGCCTTTTCTCAGTTCAGGAACCCAGAGTAGGAGTGTTTGAAGTAAGTTCTGAGTTCCTTGAGGAGCAGGAACAGTCTCTTACTAGTCCCTGATAATACTGCATCCTCTGCATGAATGGGCTTTCACCATTCTCAGGCTAAATGGAGGAGACTAGGGAGCTGTCATGTTGACTGTGCTCTTAACTCAAGATGATGCTGGTTTGTGGAAAATTCTGTGGCATAACATTAAATGCCTTGAAGATAAAGCAATGAAATGTTTTTGAACTTAAGATGTATATTTTTTTAGGACTTATGAAAAGGTAAGAGATTTGGTACCTCAGAATGTGGCAGGGTGGAAGCTAGTTTCTGCTTTTTGCTGCTCTTGTAATTTTTTTTTTCAGAATTTAAGATTTCAGAGCCAAATAGATTATGCTTCTGTAGTCAGTCAAAAGATAATATAACACATATTACCAAGGGCAGAATATGTTTATGATCTTGGAATTTAATTTTCTTGTAGCTTCAGATTGCAGAATGTTTGCCAGTTTTCAAATAATTCAGTGTATTGCCAGCTTCCTATAAATGTTTATAGGAAGATTTTTTGAAATTGACTGTAAAAGACAAGCTGTGTGGGTGCTATCTTTCTCCAAATTTAAGATACTGAAATGTTTTCAGGAAAAAGTTTTAGCAATATACATAGTAGAAAAGGCATCCCCGCTTGCTAGAAGAGTGAGCATACTACAGGTGGTAGGGGAATATCTAATAACAGATTTTTTTCTCAAAGGAATCTAAAGTAGACTCTGAAATAATTGTTTTTGTGCTGGGAAATCTATTACATCTGAGTTTGGGGGAGAAATACCACATTGAGAGTTTGCTTTACTGTTGCTTTTGTTGCAGAGTTTCCTGTGTTATTCCATGCAGATTCTTCACTTTGACAGCCCAGATAAACAAAAGCCAGACACTCATACCCAGAAAAAAAAATCCCTGAACTCCACTCTAGGGCAAAGATAAAGAATTCAGGCTTTTTAATTTCTCTGAATAGACACTGGCCACTGGAAAAGATTATGTGTGACTAAGGCTGTGATGATATTTCTGTTCTGACATAATTGCTAAACAGCAACATGAATGTACTTCTTTTTCTCTGAATGGAATCAGTCATTTAGGAAGTGAATAATATAAAAAAAAATAATTGGAAAAATGCCAGGTTTGTTTAAATCCTGTAATGTTCGTGCTTTCAAAAGATTTCATTGCAGGCTGGGAGTTTTTCAGGAGACTGGGAGAAGTTGTCTGTTTAAAATGCCTTTGAGTCAGTGAAAACCCTCTCCTTCCTTCCTTGTGTTTTTCCATAAGTCTGGGCTTAAATGTCCTTTAGCTTGAGTTGGAGTAGTATTTAAGTAAGTGGAAGGTATATATCAAAGCAGCTTACGAAATACTTTTTGTTGAAAATGCATCATTTTCTTATGCCCAGCGTCATGAGCCTTAGAGTAGATTCTTTCTGAGTTGATTCAACTATGTGTAATGACTAGAATTCCTGCTTACTCATGGGGTAAGATAAGCAATCATTTCATTTTATCTTGAGATAGTGCAAACCAGACAGTGGGATTTGAAGCTACGGAGAAGGTTTCCGCTATGTGAACCTCCACAGAAAATTATTAGTATTGTGGAAGCTTTAAAGTTACTGTAAAGCCCCCCAAGCGTTTGGAGTTGAGAAAAAACATTTTTATGCTCAGTATTCCACTAGCGTGTTTGGATTAGATTCTCTCTTAAGCAGGTCTTAAACATGCTCCATGATTTCACATCTCTGTGGTCTTTAAGGTTTAATCCTGTAAGGTTTATGCTAATTTACTTTTGTGTTCCAGTATTTGAGGTGGACACCTTTTTCAGAAGGCTTTCTGAGAATGTTGGGACCCTCGTGTTTTCACAACAGACATGATGGCTGAATTTCGCTTATTGTGGTGGTCTGTGAAGTTTTTGGAAATAGCTATAAGCTGGCCAAAATTGGGCTCTTATGACAGAGTATTTTTTAGCTAACAAAGTGAATGCTAAAATGCCATGGTATTTAACTATTTTTATATCTAAAAATCTGTAAACCTTCTGTAATCTCTGGCTGCAGAGCCTTTAAAGGTTTAAGTGAAAAGGTGTGTGATAAAATGTCATCAGTCCAGCGTAATTGTTAACCAAGATAATATTACTGGTTTTTAACATACCAGAGTGGGTTTGTTCACTGCTAGCAGGTGATATATTTGGAAGTCTCATATTGGACAGATTGATAAACTTCTGACACTACCTGTTTGCTCTGTGCATTTCAATTCTGTCTTTAAAAATGAGTGGTAATTTAGCATGAGGGCAAGTGGAAGACACCTACTGAACTAGACTTCTACAGTAAAAACAAACGTCCTAACTGCATACTAGCTGAGTACAGATCCAAAACAATGTTAAGGGAAATGCTGGATCACTGAGGGGGAGACTCTTTTTCAGATTTAGAGGTATACATTCATAAGGAAATCTGGTGATGCAGAGGAAGCTCTGATTAGTGGCCAAAGTAGAGGTAGTCAAAGGTCAGCTTGTTAGGGCTCTAGTTAAGACTTCAGGACACATGGTTTTAATTCTGTAGTTTGTCCTTCTCTGACCCTGGCTGAGTCAATGAGATATATCCTCATTACAGATTCAGCTTCAGTCTCTGCCTGTATCATCTGGATAGTGCCTCAGACTCGATGTAAACCATAAACTAGTATTAACTCGGGTTGAAATTTGCTTGACATTCATTACTTTTGCCCTAGCAGATTTTTAGACAGAGCACAGGTGTTGGTGGCTCTCCTGTCACTATGTTTTGTGCTCTTACTAGATGGATACAATTTTGTTTCTGTGTTAATGCCTGGTTTGGATGAGGTTTGCACAGTGAGATAGTCTGGTTGTCCTCAGAAACATGTATAAGGTTGTGGAAATAAAGCAGTAACACAGTTTATGGGCAGTAAGCTCAGGTATTTTTTGCATAAAATCTGGCAGTGTTTGGGGACAACATAATTTGTCAGCTGCTAGCAATATATCTGGGCCATCCTCTTGGTCTGGTGTATGACTCCTCTTAAGCTGGGTTCTTCTAAGGTAACATTGTCTTTGAGAGTATATTTGGGGAAAGGAGAACAAAGCCTTCACTAAAGAATTTACTTTTTGGGAACTCTGTACTTGTCTATTTACGCTATTTCCAATTTATGAAATTTATGGTATGGTGGACTCCGGGCTGGAGGCCTGTATCACTAGTGGGCAGCAAGGTGAACATGCGGCTGTGAGGCTGTGCTCGGAGGGGGTCCACACATCCTGATGGGGCCAAGAGGAAGCCATGGGCTGAGTACCACCGTGGTGCAAGGCAGCAGCGCCAGGGTGGGAAATGAAGTGTGAACCTCGTGTACCGTGCGTGAGATGCAACACAGCGGCCACATAATTAGTGATGATTATTTATGTAGTGCTAGCAGACCAGTGGTACTTGAGGATGAAGCTGAAACACCAACATACCCAAGTACTGTTGAAGAATAAAAACCAGGAAAAGGTTGGCGTCTGTCACGGCTGGTAGTGTTTATCAGCAGACAGCGCAGTGTGCCAGAGGGAGTAAAAGATTTCAAATTTACTTGCTTGCCTATAAATTGAGGAGAAGGAAAGACTAAAGTGTATCCATGTACAGAAAAAGAGACACTTGAATTTTCTAGTTTCGTGCAATTTTGATGGAAATGGGTCTTGTAACTAACATAAATGATTTAGTCATCAGCATGTGCAGTCACTTTAAAACATTGAAATAGATATCATTTTAGTTCTGTCAGTAGTTCTCAATCAAAGCCTGTCTCTGTGTAATTAGCAGCATTTGGAATTGTGATGTTACACAGCAAAAGCAGACAAAACCAAAGTAAGATTTGGTAAGTAGATTTCAACAGTGAAATCTAAGGACCTTCAGTACTGTGAACAGATTATTCCAGACTTGTAATAATAAACTATAAGAGGTTTATTGTCAATATATATATTTTGCAGTATACATTGATGTATATAATATGTCCTAAAAAACATGGAGGAGCTTTGATTGTGATGTTTATTACCCTTTTTGTTAGAAGAGGAAAGCTTATGACCATAGACTTAAATTTCTGCAGCATTTGTCTTTACTTTCCTGCTCCCTTCCTGGAAGTTCCTATTGTATCCTCTTGTGTGAGTTTCCATTCTTTCTTAATCATGTCTTTAGAGTATTAATCTAAAAGTTTTGTTTGTGGAGCCCACCGAGAGGACATGTAGTACAGAAGCTTGCTGGAGAGCAAGAGGCTGTGCTGTCTGACAACTGAGCGCTCTCTGGCTCTGTGTTGCCCTGTGCTGCTCCTGACCTCTTGCTCAAAAAATCTCTGGACTGTTTCAGGTTGGTTCGGACCGTCATGCTCTCAGCCCCAGCCCTTAAGCAGGCAATTTACTTCTCTTCCTGCCTGCTCAGTGCGGATCTCTGCTGTGCGGTTGGTCAAATGCACTACAAAGCAGAGGACTGGAAGTGTAAAGTCGTGGAAGATTACCAGTAGTTTAGCTTTTTCCCTCCTGCTCCAAGCAGTATTAAGGATGTCTGTCTGTAGAAGAATGACTTCTTTCAAAAGACATCTGCTTGCAATATATTTTTTACATAAGTGTATACACATCTAGAAATATTTGTAATTACAACCTCTGAGGAAGGGGGGAAAAAAGGCAGCAATATAGCACTTGCTAAGGGATTTCTTCAAGATTGTGTTTCTCTTTACATCATGCCTGAATTCAGCTATCAGTAGATGAAAGGATACACTGAAAGGAGGCTCCTGATGTGCATTACTTTAATCACCTTCCTTTTAATAGTTTCCATTATGAAGACACGTGCTATTTCATAACTCTGCCTTGAGGGTGGTGATGTTTCCCCACATTGTGTAAATAAAAAGAACTCCACAGAGTACTGACAGGGCCAAAAGAAAACAGGTTTTGTGTCTGTGGCTGTTCTGATGAAAATCTCATTAATTCCAAGGACAAGTTACAGAAATAAAATCCTTAATCTTTCAAAAAAATCTGTTGCAGCCTATTGAGGTTCCCAGTTGAATGTATGGTGACCTGTATTTAAAGAAATGCCATTACAAGCAAACAGATGCTCAGAAATCTTTCTCATTTTTTGGAGTCTTTTTTTCAAGTCTTGACCTATGTGGTCATAAAGGCAGTTGCACATAATTACCAACCTGATACCCATGTGTGTGGCCTGTGATGCTAGCAAGTCTGTTCTTGTAGGCTATGTGCAAGTGTTTCTTTTGTAGTCTCAGGTTCTTTTGGACACATCACAAATTATATTGCCTGACATTAATTGTAAAGTGTCAAATGTTTACTTATCTGCTTATTTTTAATCCCAACAGTTAGAACATGGAGTAGAAGAAATCTTTAACATTTGAGTAACATTTGAGTCCTTTTTCCTTCCTTCCTTCTCCCCTCCCTTTGCACTTGATGCAAATTCCATGTTCTACTTTGAATAGATGTAAGGTCAGGAAGCGTTAAGTACTAACTAATGGAACTGACTTCCTATGCTATTAATGAAAACATGACTCATGTTCTAAGGATTTGCAGTTGGATTCCGGTAACTTTTGGGTATTTCAGTGGTAATTGTTTTCACTAATTGTGTTTTCCTAGAACACAAAATGATCATGAAAGAAGAGGTATATTAAAACCAATAACAGTACTCTCATTTGTTTAAATTCATCCTAGTACAGTCGAGCACACCAGATTTCCGACAGAGACAGTAGATGTAATTTTTTTTATTCTTCTCAGAAATATCTTTAATGGAGAACAATGGCAAATATTCAAACAGTAAACCTGTCCATGGTGTTTTTATAGCAAACCACTACAAACATCCAGAATTCACGTTTTTGTGTGTCGCTTCTTTGCTCCTGTTTCCAGTTGGAAATAGTAGTATGGTTATGGGGAGAAAATACTGAAAACAGCAAAATAGTGTTTTTCCTACAATTATTTTGGCTTCCAGATTTTGTTGTTGATGGAATTGACAAGTGCTAAGATTGTAATTGTATCGAAACTTGAGTCATATTTTTCCAAAAGGAAATTCCTGAAGTCCTGGTGCTTTTCCTTGAGGCTGTGTAGTGGCATGGCCGTGATCTCACTGCGGCAGTGAGAGTGAGCCACAGGATGGACTTGGGAAGCTATGGGCAATTCCCAGTTCCTGTATGATTTCAGGAAAGGAATTTATTATGGTCTGTTTCACCATTCTCCTTTGGAATTATGACAGTAAGTTTTCAGAATCTGCTTTAAGTTAGGTCTGTCTGTCCATGTGCGTGTGGTGATCAGACTTGCCAGTAACAGCAGCTGAGCAGGAAAGCAAAGAACTTGTAATATTTCTTTCTTCTTGAAACACCCGTATTCCATTGTAATGCTGCTCATGTTTTAAGCATATTTTTTAAACTGGACAGTAAAGTGTATGTAGATAAATCTAGGGGTAAAATGGGCTGGAAAGCAACAGAACTCAAGTTTGGTTCGGGTTGTTTTTTCTGGTTTGACAGGGAAGTGAAAGAGCTCACTCGCTTCTCTGGTTTTTCCCTTGGTAGAACTTCTGGGAATGGTGCCTTCCCTTCTTGTCTTTGTTGTAAATCTCTGCTGGATGAGAGAGCAGAAGTTTGAGATCATTCTATTGTTTTTATTAAACTATTTTGGCACAGTTTGGTATATGAGTTCAGGAGGAATGGAAAATATATTTCATTAGAAATCCTTAATGATTTGTTGTTCGGGTTTTTTGTGGTTTTTTTTTTTTTTTGTCATTTTCAATATCAGCTTATTTGTTGTCAGCAGTAGAAAACTTTTCAGTGGCATATGTCATGTAAGCATGCAATTGACATTTGTTTGTTTCAAAACATGTCTCGGCTTTTTGCTAAAGGTGAATTAGAAAAGACCTGAATGTATAGTACGTTCTGTGTGATGAATGAATATAGCTTACTGTGAAATTTACCTTATAAAGAGAATAAAAGTACCAAGAGTTCTTCTCTTATTTCTTACATATTTTGAAGGAAATAATAAATAGATTTCTTCCACTTTGGGAGGTAGCCTTTAATGTGACTTTTTCCTTTCTGTAGTCATAATCTCCCTATTTCTAAAATTATACTTCTGTCACGTACTGATTTAATCAGATAATTGCATTTAAGTACAGAGAACTCTGTACTTAAAGAAATTGCTCTTTGGATTCTGTGGGTTTATACTCTTTGGGGGAATACATGCATCTGGGCTTTTTTTTTTTTTCTTCTTCATTTTACTGTGCTTTGGACAAAATGATGAGTAATTGCAGACTTACACATTTATAGAGAAACTGCAATCCAAAATAATTTCAGTTGTTTTCCTGCATTTATTTTTGTGAAGCTTAGCTTGCGCAGGAGTAATGAGACGGATAGCTCGAAAGGGCCCGTGAAAGAGCTGAATCAACACGATTTCTCTTAAGTAAGAACACGGCTCTGAAATGGGGCACATATTTATTCTGTGAAATCTGTGCTGCCACCTATTTTTGTGCTAGATCTTGGGTTCTTTGTATGCTGGGACATGTCATGCCTGGGTAGATGTACTGTATAGCTTTATCTGTAAATGACTTCTGCGTTTTGCGGACTTGAGGATACACTGCTGGGGCATCTTGGGTCTGTGAAATCTGTCAGGAAAGGAGCGCTGCACAGGGAGTTGTTTGTGGGTCCTTAATATCTGGTGAGCACATCTATCTGCAGGGGCTTTACCTTTCATTTTTCTGATATAGGTAGCAAACAAAATGGATATATCAAGTGTATCAGTTCAAGAACTCAGTCTTCACAGGATAAGTTAGTTATTTTCATTGCTCTTCCTGTTCAATAAAGTTCTTGACATTAAGGTATATCTGTGGGTTTGGATCTATTTGAACTGAGGATAAGAGAATCTGGTAGTTCTGGCCTTACCCTACCATTTTTCCTGCTTTGGAGACAAAAAATAGACAGCCCAGCTGAGGAATATAATTTTTCTGTCTGGTTACAGCAGACCGAGAACTGTGAGATATGTCCCTTTCATGAATCACAGAACAGCTGAGGTTGGAAAGGAGTGCCATCTTGTCTAACACAGGCAGGGTCACCTAGACCATGTCCAAATGGCTTTTAAATGTCTCCAAGGATGGAGTTTTGGAAGAGGCAGCTGACTTAGAAGTATTCCAGTACTAAAAGTTTTTAATTCTGACTAGTTTCCACTGTTGGAAGAAGGAAATTTTACTGCCAAATTCCCAGAAAAAGAATGTGCTGAAATGATGCAAACAAACTGAAGTGGCTCATCTATTTTGTTGTTCTTCAAGACAGTTTCTGGATATCTGAATGCCCTACCCAATTATCTTCGGCATTACAACTTTAACAATGAACCTACAGTAGCCATAGAGAAAAATAAAGTAGCTTTTGTTATGTGTCCCCTGTTCTCCAGATGTTCCATGCCATCAGGGAAGGGGCAGGGGTCAGCAGAGTATTGCAATGGGTACTGCTCCCACAGGGGTTGTACTACTCTAAATTATAATCGAAGCAGGAATGTGCAGTGATCAGCATGAAAACTCTAGTTGTTGGGTGAGTAACCTTTATTTTATGTTGGGAAAGTTTCCCACTGAGATCATCTGACATTAAATTGTGGCATATTAACTTGCTTTTTTATTAGTTTGCTAGAAAACTGATGAAGATAGATGCTAAGATTGCTAGCAGTGGGTGTTGAACTTTTTCATGCTTGCCCCTTCCTCTGCAAGTATTCTTACAGGGCAACGCAGTTTTTAAAATCAGAAAAGCATTTGGTAGCAACTGTTTTCTGTAGCGTGTGGTTGGACAGCATCTAGCATGACAGATAACAACTTTTGTTTTTTCAAGTATCTTCTGCATGTTCTTGCCTCTCAACTTTGATCCTGAAGAGATATATAGAAAGGTGAAGAGACCAGAGAAGTAGCCGGTTAAGGCTGTCTGTGTCTCTGGAGCACAAGCATGAGAAACCTAATTGTATTTCTGACTAGAAAGCAAAATAAAAGTTTTTTTTTCTTATAATAGTTCAAAGATATGGATGGTTTTTTTTATTTAAACCTACTGAGGTATTATGGAAGTGAACTTTCCTCAAATTCCTTTTTTTTTTTTTTTTTTTAATACCCATAGGTTTTTGATAAGGAAACCAAATCTCTGTGGCTGTTTTATAAATTTTGTCCTTTTAAATTTATTTTTCACAATAAAGGGAAGTTATGAAAGGGCTTATCTGGTTGCAATTTGAGCATTCTGTAAACAAGCAATATCTCAGATGACCTTAGTCCCACTGAGCTATCACATGCAACTGATTTTAAAAGCTTCATAGTGTCCCTAGGAGCAGACATATTATGTTTCACCAGACCTTGTAATTTTGTCCCATTCTCTTGAAAATGTCTCCTTTTTGATTTTCTAAAAGCTAGTCCGCTCCAGTTCTCTTAGGGCTGCAGAGTACTGTCCTTTCTTACATTGTTTCTTGGCCAGTGCCATGTCATGGAGCAGAGAACGCAGGACAGATGCTTCACGCCTGACATACTCAGCTGTTCCTGAGAATAAAACTACTACGTGCGACTGGCGAGTACTGCTTGAGGCAGCATATGCTAGCTGTTAATGTGTGACCTTTTTGTCCTCAGTAACTCGACTGACTCTACTCATTTAGAAAGTAAAAAATAATTAGAAACAATATTTAGGCAACTGAGTTCCTGAATATCAAGACAGTGTTTTATAAAAAATGACTTGATCACTTCAAAACTCTAATTCCAAATGTACAGTGTTAATTGTCCACTGACCAGTGTACAGAGAGGTGGGTGAGTAGCATGGACTGCCTGTCAGTTTACTGGGGTACGAGGAGATGCAAATGATTGAATTACAGTGGCTTAAGAAGTTCCTGTCTCCTCAGCAGAGATTTTTTACTAGTATAGAGCTGTCATGCAGCTCAACTGATTGCACATGCGTTATCAGACCACTGAAAAATTAGCTAAGTTGTGCTATTTTAACTGCTGCTGCCACAGAATAAACTGGGAGTCACTGGCAGGCTGCTTTTCTGAATGGTGCAGCTATTTATGGCTGTCTCAGCATAAGAGAATTTTGAATTTTGACTCCTTAGTGAATAGTAACATCTGTAGAAGTGAGACATATCTGAGACTCTTGGTTTGTCTTTCTGTTACTCGGTCATCTGTGCTTGTGACACAATGAAACAGCGTTTTTGCAATAAGTCTGTCTTGCTAAAACACGATTTCTTTGGCGTCAGTGCTGCAGAATGATCAAATAAATAAATCCTCAGTGAGGAGATGTTTTATACATATATAGTACCTTTAATTTACAATCAGGTATGCTATAACTTTATTTGAAGTACAAAATCTGTTTTCCCAAGCAACTAATCGACTCCACCTTGCATTTTTTTTGTACCAGTGTTTTTGTGGGAATTAAAGAACTGGATGAGATCCAGTTGTTGAGATACACGGTACAAATTCTTACTGCGATTGAATGTTTGCTGAGCTGTAATGCATAGTAATACTTAAGTTCCTTGGAATTACACGCCTAGCTTTCTACACATTTTATGAAATAATTCAAGGGAAGAAAGAAAATACTATAAATATCACATTTACTACAAATGTAGTATTTATTTAACTTGGACTTGATGCCTTCACAAAGAATTTGTTTGAATGTGTTTTCCTAAAGAAAAGATGTCAGAGGCATATCAACATTGTTGAGTCCTTTCATTGAGGTGATCTAAATAAAAAAGACTTAATTATGTGTGTTCTTAAGATACTAGATTTTTGAAGCTTGATTATATATTCTTGTAAAAGTCAGTATGCTTTTTGTGAGTGATTTTGGTTTGGTTTTGTTTTAATAACAAAAACCCCAGATAAATATAAATAATAAAAGGTTTTTCAGGTAATCATGGCTATTTATTTTTGTGCTATCTTTGTATGTTTTGTAATGTTCCTGTGGGACATTCCACAAGGAGACTTCACACACAGAGTTGCTTCTGTTTACAGAGTGTTTCCCAGAACTGCTGGTCAGTCGTATGGGTTTTACTCTGTTAATATTTCTGTTGGTTGTCATTAATGAAGTTGTGTGAAAGAGCCCAAGATGATAGGTTACTTTGCAAAAAGAAGTAAATGTCAGCACAATAGCCGGATAACATGTAGAAAAAGAGATTGATAAGAGAGTGAGTGGAAAAAAAGCCCCTCTGAATTAGGTAGGCACTGGGTTGGATGGCAGTCTCAAGTAGATTGCTTCGTTTAGGATCTGGAAACAACTAATGCTTGCGATTGCTGAAGAAACCAGTTAGCAGTTGTGTAATTTGTGCTTGAGGGCCAATGGACAGATGATGCAGATGGTGCAGGCTATGCAATAACGTTTTTATCCTCCACCTTTGAGGTTCAAACCTTTGCACATTCATTTGGAAACATCCACTGAGGTGGCTTTTTTTGTGCTCTTTATGCAAGTTAACTTCACAATAGACCTAATTTCTGTTTCTCACTGTTGGAATACAGTTTAAAGAATGGATAGGTATAATTCAGGAAGGTTTTGAACACAGGTTTCCAGAAGATCTTAACCATCCGTTTATCAAAGTTAATATTTTATGCCTGAAATCACTGACAAAAATAATTTTCCTATCTTTGTCTAAAGCTGCGCAGAGTGAGGAGCGGTTGTGTGCGTTCAAGGACCCATATCAGCAGGACCATGGAATCAGTGAGAGCCGAATCTCTCAGGAGAATGGCACGATTTTGTGCATGAAAGGTAGCACCTGCTATGGACTTTGGGAAAAAACACGGGAAGGAGACATACATCTTGTAAAACAAGGTGCGTAGCATTTCAGTGGAAGTGCAATACTTCTGCTACCCACCTCACTTTTTTGGTGATCTAGCAAGTTGATACAAAGACACTGCTGCAAAGCTAGACATTTTATTTTGCGTTGTATTAATGCATGATTTTAAACTTCATATTTAGCAGTTTTAAATACAAACAGAAAATTTGTTTGAAATAAATGCTGCTTCTCTGCGGGGAGAGTGACGGCAGGGAAGGGTGAAGGATCTGGCAGTCGCTGGAGATGTGTTATGGTTACCATTCTCCAGGACCTCGCTCCTGGATACAAGCTAATATAGTATAATGCTGAATGAAAACTGGTATTTGCAAACATCATGTGCAGTTGTACCCAGTGCTGTTACTTCATGTTTGCTCTGGTAATATGCTGAAAGCAGCAGTCTGACTGCCCACCTCTGCCTCCACACTGCCTCTTTCCCTTCCAGACATTTGTGCATAAACAACGTTTAACTGCCATTGCCAATAGAAGGAACAGTTGAGCAGGCAGAAAGGGCCTGCATTAACCAAGAAGTAAGTTGTGAACCTGTAGAAGAGTCCAGTCATGTTGACAGGGAGAAAGGACAGAATTTTTAGAAAGCACACAGGAAGCACCGAGCTATAGATGCAGTTTTTCAGCCTAGTCCCGAGGAAGAGACTAGGTCGCAGCTTCATCCAGGCTGTGGGCCAGAGTGTGGCAGTACTCTCTGTGGTATCAGAAGTATGGGGAATGGCATATTTCTGCTTAGAAGGCTAAAGAATTTGGGTTTTGTCATATTTAGGCTGATTGCTGGACACTTCTGAGGTTGGCCTTCATTGCTGCCAGTATTTCTTAGCTGTGGTACATTCTGAAATAAATTCTTCAGGTTTTGTTAGTGAAGTCAGACAAGGAAAATGATAACTGCTTTCACCCATTCTGTAATATTGGCTTAGATATGGTATAGATTTCTATAGGTGTGTTTAATTGTCCATGCAATAGAATTAATTTTATGACTCCTTTAAAAAGAATTCATCTCCTTTTACAGGCTGCTGGTCCCATATAGGAGACCCACAAGAGTGTCACTTTGAGGAGTGTATAGTTACAACCACCCCTTCCTTGATTCAGAATGGAACATATCGCTTCTGCTGCTGTAGCACGGACTTGTGTAACGTCAACTTCACAGAAAATTTTCCACCTCCTGATCCTACTGATACGACACCTTACAGTAAGTCAGACATTTCCATCTCTGCCATTTCAAGGCTTAATAAAATGTATAGATCCTTCTTTGATGATATTGTAAAATGTGAAACCTGTGACCTATTTAAATGCAACAGAAGTGACAAGCAGCACAGGGCTTTTCCACATGTTTATCAAGTTTATCACATTAATATATTCCACAGTGCTCTGCAAAGAACAAGTTAAATGCTTACAAGAGAATTGCTTGTATAGGTAACTGCTGAATGTAAATTACTTTTTCCAAAATGGTCTCTAATCTTGGGTGTTTTGGGTGCTAGACTTCAGAAGCCTGAGGGGGGTATTCAGAAGGTTTGAGACTTCTGATAAAATCAGACCTGTAAGTTCTTTACCCTCATGGTACCTTTGAAAGTCTGGCCTGTGTGTTCTGTCATGGTTCACAGCTAGCTTTGAGCTGTAGAACTGGCCTTATATCAGGCTGTTGAGATTCTTTCCAATGGCCTTACAGTGCTTTGAAATCTGACTTCCTTCTTTTGCATATCTCTGGTACAGATTAATTTTGGCATAATGTTCAAAGAGTGCTAGTTTGAGCAATGTAGTTTTCTTCCAGACTAAATTATTTGTTGTTTATTAGAAAAATCAACATAACATATGAATCCAAATCATGGGATCAGACCCGTTAATGTCTTACTACAGAAGCAAGATTGTGACTAGCAGACGTACTGTTATGCTGTGTTCCAGCAGTTAAGAACATGTAAAGAAGCTGAGTTAGTGGCCTAATCTAAACTTTTGGACAGCTTTTTCTAAATAAGTACTGTGAAAGATACTGGATAGGGGCAGGTATGTTAGTGGAGGTACAACTTGTTCCTGTGTGTAGAGAGTTAATTGGATAGTGTTTACAGCTATAGAATGCAAAAAATAATAGTTTGTGGTTAGGTATGGTATTGTTTGAATTAACTTAAACTCCTAAGATAGTGAAGATACTGATGCTTTGAAAAGTAGCTGTAGGAGCAATTCAAGCAATTCAAGCAATTCAAGCAATTCCTTGTGAGCAGTTTTGGTCAAAATCAGGGCTTGGCATGATAGGGAAAAAAGCAACATTGAACAGGGAAAGTGTGTATGGTATAAATGGGTAAATGAGTTGATAAGACATGGTGCCTTTTGGCTGATAATAGTATCAGTAGAACCAGTAAGCAATCACTATTTGGAATCAGTGTCTGAGCTCAGCACTGTGCAATGCAGTTCAGACTCTACTTGACTCTGGTAGTAGTCATCTGATCGGGCTTCCCAAATGTGGCTGGACTTAGTGCTGTGCAGGGGATTTAGGTGGGGAAAAAAGGTGTAAAGAGAATTCCTTGGCCCTTTCTATTCCCCCAAAAGAGGAATCAAGATTCCTACAGAGTACTTGTGATTCTCCGAGGGTAGAAGCTGCAAGATGAATTAATTCAGGTTTTGGGTGATAAGATCTTCAAATAATTTTTGAGTGGAATTTTAATACTGACAGATCTGGCTTGACCTGCAAAGTGTGTGTGTGAATTAAATTTGTAACGCAGTCCTTAATTCACCCAGCTGTAATTGAGTGCTGCAGTGTACATGCCTACTGACTCAAACTGTTCTCTGTTATTGTGTCACCTTCCATTTTCATAATACACACATTTGGCTTTAGGCATAAGCATAAGCAAAGTAGGTTGCTGCCTAGCACAGTTGTCTGTCTGCTTTGACTAGGCTAAGAGATAGAAATTGGCCATTCCTGCAGCAGGGATGACCCCATTTGCCACTGTGGTGGGTTTGTTTGGTTTTTTTTTAAAGCTCTACTACTTCTGTATCTGACAGAGGTGGGACTGCTCATGGATGTGCAAGTGTTCTACCCCTGCAGCACTGTGGGTGTAGAGGATGTTATAGGAAGCTGAAAGGGTGAAAGAAGAGGGAGACAGTGGCACACAGGGTGTTGCAACATTACTGACCCCAGTTCCAGGCACCAGAGTCTCCAGTCTCTTTCCCAGCACTCTCAATTCTATTTAGACCCCATTTTGGAGCTGTAAGATTTAGTTTTGCCACCTCAACACTGAGGACAGAATTCTTGCTTGGGCAATGCTCAGTTTTTATGGAATTGTTGAGCAACTTTGAATTGCCTACTAGATACCTCACTTGGGCACTCGTCCTGCCTTTCCATTACAGTTGTCAGAGTGCTTTCAGGACATCGGTAAGCTTAGCTGCACAGGCTGTGGCAGTCTGTATCATTGTAGCTTTTAGATTATTAAGTTGAACAGGTCACTTGGGAGCTCAGCAGAAGGTTACTTTAGTGTGTCCTGTGAACTGTAAAATGACCATTTCACCTATGTTTTTCATAAGGGTGTTAAAAATGTGGTGCATCGAATAGTTCTTGAATGACAGAAACTAAAGTCTGTGACCTCCTAGAACTGTATTTATGATCCTGTGCGTTTCAAAGCAGACGTGGCTAATGTATGGTTAATTATGTGAAGACTTATGAATTCAACCATCAGTTAGCTAAGTGTTTGTAGATGTTTTTCTGCTGATTTCCAGTAAAATCAACCAGAATAAAAAGGTCCTAGAGTGACAAGTGGAATTTCAGCTATAGTTCATAAACTAACAGGACCCAAAAACACTACTGATGAACCTAGTCAATTCAAAGCCTCATCATTAAGGAAAATTGTAGGTGTTCTTGTAAAAATGTTTCCTTGCAGCTGTATCTAGTCTGTGTGGAAACAGCAGAATATTGTTCTGCTCTTGAGCTAAATCCATCCAGAAGAATAATGGAGGAGTAAAAAATTTACTTTGTACAATCTCTTGGTTGCAATTTTTTGTAGAACATTTAACAGTGGTGTATTGAAAAATGTAGCGAGACTATAAATTATTCAGGAACACTATTAAGTTAATTATGACCTTAATACTTGTTAGATCTAAATCATTGCTGTCATAAAATATAGCACCTCTCTCTTAAATATTGCCCTTCCTTTTTACATAATTGTTACCTTTTAGGATGTCAAACCACATTAATCTTGCAACCATATCTGTGTAGAATTGAATACTTTTATTTAGTTCATATGTGGTCAGAGCATAAATTTAAGAAAACTGTTCTCTCTTCTGACAAAACTTTTTTAACAAAATTAAATGAAAAATAAGGTTAAGGACCAACAGGTTCTTGAAGCCTTAAATTTAATCCTTACTGCTTCTTAATGTGCAGCTGCTAATTTAAAACAATCACACAACTAAGTAGTCATAATACTCTTCACTTCTATCTTAAAGATAATACAGGCAGCTTTGAGTAGTTGCTGGCTGCTGGTCCCTCCAGGTAGAATTTTGCAAATGCTCTGGAATGGCATGTAGCCTAGAGTCCCCAGTCTGGAGGTACTAAAAATGCAAAGATTCGGAGAGCCATTTCCTGATGCCAAGAGAAGTAGAGTTTGGAGGATGGTGTTTATTTTCAGATCTGAAGATTCGCCTGCGGAGTTGGGAGCTACTGAAAGACAGAGGTTGAAAACCAGCCTCTCGCCTTCAACCTAAGGTTGTGCATTTGGGGAAAAATATGATTTCTTATGCTTTGCTAAATCACTCGTGGATAGATTCATTACTCTTCCATTTTCTAATTCACAAAAAAAAGACCCAAAAAAAAAAAAGCCATCTTAACTTCCTCCAGTTTGTGTATATACCCAATCTAAAATGGGCCAACTGTGGCTCCTGGGTATATACTCTGAGATGTGTGTTTATGCTGTTGGTTATATCACATACCTATAACATATCTGTCTCTTATATCTACAAAATACTTCCTAAATTTTGAGACTGTTTTGAAGACAAATTCATTAGTTCTACAATGATTCGTAATGGCAATTTAACTAGAGTTTAAGTGTCTAGAGAGGTAAATGATCTCCCTCATTGGTCATATTGCTGTAATGAAACATTCATGTTAACATCAGGATGAAAGTCACAAAACCATTTTTAATTATTTGTTTTCCTCAAGGCTGTATTCTTGGCTCTGCAAATATATTAAACTTAGAGCAACTGAGTGTTAAGAATATATTTTTGTATGACAGTTGATGTATTTTGCATGATATATGGAAAAAACCCTGGCAGCAACAATTTAGCATTACTGATACATATTACTGCAGATGTGAGGCAGGGTTTTCTCCTCATAGCAGCAAATGGTGACTGCAACTTTCAGATGGCTTAGAAACCTACATTAAATAAGGACATCGAGATTTGCATACAAAGAAACTGCCTCACACAGTGACGGAAGTTGTTTCGGTTTTTTTTTTTTCCTAAGACACCAATCAGCAGGTTTATTTCTTCTGTGTATCATCCTTGCCTTTCTTTGCTGGCCTTCCTGCTATGTATATACATACACAAAATATGTGTATAAAATTCTGTCTTCAGGTGCTCACAGAATTCTGTGGAAACTTTTAAAGAAAGCTGCCATTAAGTCAATTATTAATGTATGTGGCTGGGTCACGTTAATGAAGGTGGTAATAGACAATTCATGTAACTATTGCTTTTGAAAAGCGCTGCTGTAGGTACATGGCCCAATCTAACTTCCACTGAGTTGAATTAGATCATGTCAGGCTAATTTTGGAAATTTGTAACCCTGCTCACTCTCAGTTATATTGAACTGTTTTTTTTTTTTTTTTTTTTCCAGAAAGCCACATCAGGTACTAATTTATAATTTAAATGCATTTACTTCAGCTGGGTTCTGCTTGCAGTACCTGATGGGCTAAATTTGTAGCCAGTGTTTAAGCTGGTCTTTCATTTCTCATTGCCTCATCTTAGAAAACACTCCATAAATAAACATTTGCCCTTACTTGCACTGTATATATTATTTTCAGGCAATTTGGATGTATAGCAAAGGGGAAATTGCAAACCTTGGCGAAGTGACAGATCTGTCTTGAAAGATGGAGGCAGGACTGATCCACGTGAGGATTTAAACAAGAGCCTTTAAAATGATAAGGACTCAGACAGACACATCTTCCCATCAGTGAAGAGATAAGCATTACATGTTGTTAATGTACCCTCTCTATATTATAAGGCAGGGGAAGAAATATTAAGACCAGTAATTGATGGCCTTTTGATTTTGGCCAGCTGTTAACAAATGTGTGGTTTTTTGATTTTTTTCAATTGCCTTTCTGTCTGGAAGTTAATGATTGTTTAAAAGAGATTCTTGTATTATTTATTTTTTGCTGTTTATGTGGTTACAGGGAATTAATTAACTGTGGATGGGGTTGTGACAGGGTGCATATTGCTACAAATACTTAGTGATAACATTTTGGAAACGTGTGCCATTAAGGCCATTTCTTGAGTTATGGCAACTGATGGAAAGGTGATAGTATTGCGGATTAATGTAGAGGAAAAAAAGCAGAAGTGAAAGTTGTTGCAGGGAGCAAACAAAGTATTAAAGCAATTAGTGCAGAAGGTTATGTAGAAATTCAAGTTAAAGCCTTAGTTTCTGTAGAATCAATGGAAGGTTTTGCCTGTCGCACTGAAGATAACTGGTAATGCTTGTTGGGTAATTTCAGTTGAGTGATTCCCATTAGAAACGGATATATCAAAAGCAGAATCTCCTGAAGATTGTTGGATGCAGCACTTAATGTTTTAACTTCTAAGACATCATAGTCTTCTGAGATTAAACTTGCATCTTTACTGAACTTAAAAGTAAGCCTTTGATGTGCAGTTGGAGCCTAAATATGAAATGTTAGCTGGGAAGGCAAAGCTTGCTTAGAGTGAAAACTGTACATGTAAATTTTTTTCTCTAACAGAAACATTTAATCAGGAAGATGAAATGCAAGTGTTTTACTTGCACTGAGACTGAGATTGTTTGGAATTGTTTTAAAGTTTCTGTTACACCCCAAACCCAAAAAATGATGAAAACCGTGTTAAATAAGAACAGAAACGTTGATTTGAAAAAGGAGAAACATTTTGAACAGTACTTTTACCAGAACAAAAACTTTGGGTCTTTATGTACATTGCCTATTGCTTTGTCAAGCAGCTGCTTGGCATGTGCTTGATAGGAGAGCTGCACTGAAGAGTTGAGCCAGCAGGAATGAGTACTGCCTTGTGACCTGGAGGTCCAAGAGCAAGGACCTTTGCTAAGTTCTTTTAAAAATCTGTTGGACCCTAGAAAAAGAACCTTTTGGTTGCAAGTTGGGATTTTATCCTGACGTTGACATTGCAGCAGTGTGTTTGTGAAGTGCTTCGCCTATAAATGTGTTGCTTTTTTTTTTTTGAGTGCTAAAAATATTTTTCTTTAGAGTCCTTAGAGATACCAATTCTTCAAATAGATGTGAACATAAATTTTAGCTTATTTTTCGATAAAATTGCCTGATCTTTGTCACCTTTGAAGCATCCTGCACATTTATAGCACTACACAGCAAATATTTTTGTTCAAGTTCAGTGTCTAGAACAAAGAAAGGAAACATTCATTTCCGGAAACAATCAGTGATTTTGGTTGTCTTCAGTAATAGTGAAAATGTACATTTTAAGCCAACTAGTATCTGTAAATAGGTGATTCATATTTCTTGTATCATGCACAGTTCTTGAGGGGGCTAATTTTTATCTCTGCTGGAAATTAGTTGCTTATAGTTGCTATGTTTTATGCACTTCTAAGAGTTTAAAGATCTGCAAATATCTTTGGGTAATACAAATAGAGTAAATATAATTTTCCATTTACTGGGAGTTGTCTGACTTTCCTATTGTTGTATAATAAATTCAATGTCATAATTAGCAGATATCTGTTGTGACAGTGCATAGTGGGCCTTTCTTATGAATGCCTTAAAAACACAAGGCAAATGTAGATAAGGCTCAAAAGAATGGGACTCTTTCAGAATGCATTAGTGGAAAATGAGACTCTAAATAAAAAAAATAAAAGCAGATAAGTAATTGTTTTGCCTCCTCTCAAGGCAAAATGTAGAACAGACAAGGGTACTATACTTTTTATGCCTTCATTCAGCTGCTGCGATATGCACTGTAATACATGTATACAATATTAACATCATTCTAAACAAATCCTACACCGCAATTTAACAACACAGATAATTTGAGCAGTAGGTAGGAACTCTCTGGAAGGCAGGTTGACATACCAGTATGCTTTTTGGAACTGTTCTAGGTTGACAGGCTTTCTGATGTAGTAGGTAGTAATGGACTTATCATATTTATTCCACCGATCTCAAGAGTTTTAAGGGCGGGTGCTTCAGAGTGATTTAGGGCTACACGGCCATGGAAGCATTTCTACTTTGAACACTAGTGAAGAGGTGGTTAGGTAACCCCTCAACAAACCACGCTGACTGAATTTGTACACTGTAGTTCTTACCAAGCAAAATGAAAACACCATTTATGTTCTATGAATATTTTACTTCCCTGTGTCCCCGTGCTTTTTCAAGAAACATTTATTTTCGAATCGACTTTGTTGATACCACTCTCTCCCTGTCTTGTCATGCTAAAGGCTTCTTTCAGTGAGCAGGAGTGGCAGAAATCACTGTTTGCAGACTTCTCTGCTGCTGCAGCTCCTGACAGAGAGCATTAGCCTCAAAACGCTGCAGCTGTACCTTCCTGGGCACGCTGGAGCTGCTGGGCTTGCTGAGAACCCTGCTCCTCATAATTCCTTTTCTTCTGCGACCTTATCCTAGAAGCAGTCCTCATATTTGATTTTTAGCACGGCTCTGGTTTTCTTGATGAGGTAAAATGAGTGGAGTTAAGATTAAAAGGACAAGAACTCTGCAAAGTTCAGTTATGAACCCCAAACCATGCTATGATTCTGTAAAGTGCTGCTACTAATAAATTCTCACCCCATCACCAGTTTTGTCTTTCACTAGTACAGTAATGGTGAGAAGGGACTTTGCAGATTACTGACATGGTGAGAAGCAGATCTGTTAAACACAAACCAGGGGATCACTTATAAATATTGGGTCTGTTATTGGCTGCTCAGTACTACTGAGCTCATCTCTACAGAACAGTGTTTAGATCATAGAAAACCTTTTGTATCTTTTTCTTGTAATTAGCTATTTTCAATAGGCCTCACTTGTTTCTGTCTTGTGTGCTAAGCTAGCTGACAAAATTCTGATCCCGTATCATGGTTTTGTCCAGTACCTTTACCCCTTTGATTTTGGAACGGATACAATTTAGAAAGAAAGCCTTTGGATCTTGGCATTTGACATACACACAAAATAATCCCCTGCTAGCCCAGCTGCTCTGCACTCTTACCTGAGGTGTGTCCATAGCTCAGCACAATGAAACTCGGCTGTCTGAGAGGAGACTGAAAGTCCAGACAGACACTGAAAACATGTTGGCTCTTCAGACCCGGTCATTAATCACTGTTCCTTTTTAAGCCTTTTTTGGTAATTTTTTTTTTCTTTATCTGGAAAATGTTGTGATTCTGAAAATCCAATGCATTACTTAACATTGATCTCTGACTCCTTTCTTTATGACATAGTTTATAGAGCCTCTTCAAAGAGTGTGCTATCTGGAGATAAAGCACTAATGATGTTTCAATCTGGCACAATCTTAGGAGCTGCAAGTAAATAATGCAATTGGTTTTTAACGATGTGGTAAGTTGTTTCTAAGAACACTTGAATTACTTTTAGACAAAGCATTTAAAACAGCTGGAGTTATGTCAGCTAGGTGTCAGGTGGCTCCTGCGGATGTGGGTGCAGAGATAACTGCGATCCCCCCCAAGCCAGAGAACAAAACCTGCAGGGCCGCCCTGGCTGCTGGGTCAAGTCTGGCTTGTAGGCACCGTACTCAGAACTCGGGAGTGTCTGTGCATGTCTTCAGATATATGCACAGAACGTATTTTCTTTATGTGATTCCATTTGTTTTGATTGCTTTCACAGCTGCGCTGTTGTAGCATCTTCTTCTGGGAGTATAAAAAAGGTTAGGAGCTGTGCTTGGTGTAGCCTATAGATGTAGGCTATACCTTCACTGTATTACACAAAATCTTTGCCTGTGGATGGATACCGAGGGTGGGGGTGTTAAATTAGTTTTCCTTATAAAGAAAAGCTTATGTCCTTTTTATTAATAAAAAAAGTGAGGAGCAAATTCTGGGAAGTGCCTTGGGTGTTTGAATTGTGAGCCTGTAACTAATTCTCCATGTGAAGTTTCATAATTGGGCATCTAGCTCTTGACATGTGTCATCCTGGCTGTAGGTGTCTCCATTACTTCTGAAGAACTGAGCTGTCGGGGCCATTCTGGAGTCGCAGAGATCTGAGGTGGTCTTTTGGCTTTCTGGCTCGCAGAAACCACATGCTTGCAAAACAAAGAGCTCATAGAGCATCCAGGGCAACCAGCACAGACAGGAAAGCGTCACGTCACTGTGCTCCTGGTCCCATTACTCCTGTTATACACCAGTTGCAGGGTTTTGCAAAGGTCTTGTTTTCAAGGCCAAGTAACTGCTATTGTTGCTGTCCAAACAGGACATGATGAACAGTGTATTTGCTAAAATCTTGATGGAGGTTCCAATGTATATAAGTGTGTTACTGAAAAGCCTTCAAGCAAACAGATTCAAGTTGATACCAAAAGTCTGTTTGCCTTTATGGTGTTTGTATAATCAAGAAAGCTTACTTGTTAATAGGGCAGATTGGGGCAAGGGCAATTCCTGAAAGTCTTTAAGGAGAAATCTTTAGATTTCTTTATGTGAAATCTAAAGGGTAGAGTTCCTCAGTCCATAATTATGTCTGTAAACGCAGTCTGAGTCTTTCTTTGTGTCTTTTTATTTTAACATGAAGTTTTTTGTTGTGCTCTCTACTCGGTCACATTGCAGTTTTGTTCCCTGGCCATGATGGGTTTGGGAATGTTCCTTCCTTGTGCTTTGAAATAGTTATTGTTGATGTATACTATTCATTATTATTATTATTATTATTTTCACTGGTTTGTATTTTAATAAATAGAATGAAAAGTGCCATGTTGCTATGGACACTAATACCCAAGTACTGGAGTTGGGAGACTGGGTGTTATGTCTATTTTCATGTGTAACAGAGACTTTCCCTTGTTGCAGTTCTCATTAGGGCTGAATTTGTAATAGGAAGTCTGACTCAGCCCTTGGAAATTTTCAGATTTTGGGAGGGTTTTTTTAGCTTCTATGCTTTCCATATCAGAACAGGTATGGATCTTTCTAAATATTAAATATCATCAAATTTATGTAGATGGTCCTAGATGGTCCATACGTTTCTCTGTCCAAAGTCTGTTTTAATTATCAGTGCTTTATTTTGGGATACTAAAATATTTATTCTGTAGTGCATTTGATAATTTGTAAAAAAACATCAACATGTCTTGAAATCTGACTTGTACAAGTTTTACCTTATTTCAGTCCATTTGTATGGTATACTTCCATACAAACTTGATTCATGGAAGAACATTTACTGTATGTCTAAAGGAGCAAAGTTAGAATTCAGTCTCTTAAGGTCAAGGAAAGATATTGAAAGAGGAAAGTGTGAAGATATTCTATTGCCTTAATTTTTGTCTTATTGTTTTAAGAGTAGAAAGAGAGTTTTGACAATTTCTAGAGGTCTGAGCAAGGACTTCTTTTTCTAAGACATCCAATACCAGGTTGCATTGAGACTGAACTAGAGTTCATGATCCAGTTCTTTAAATTCCTTTGAAAGCTCCAGTGAGGTAGAGTCAGTATTTCAGCACTAAAACCATGGTTTTATGTATTTGCTTTACAGTTTGAGTCTACAAAGTATTACATATATGTTTCTTGGCATTAGGCCAAATATTTCCTAAAAGTTTATGAAGTATCTGTGGATGACATCAGACAGCTTGTGACTTTGGCCTGGATTTTTGCCTTCCTTAAGATTGGCGGCCTGAGGCTCATGCAGAAACTGCTTTCAGTCCTGAAAATACTTTCTTAGACTAGCAAAAAATTACATGTTCCGGACTTTCATACTGGCTTCAAAGTTATATACTTTGAGCAAGAGTAAGAGATCCTTGCATCCTGGATGAAAGCACTCTGCACTTTTGTAACGCTTGGATGGCAAATCTAAATCTTAGATCTTTAGCAGTGGAAGTGATTCTTTTTTTTTTCTATGCCAAACCAAAATAGTTCTGTTTATATTTGAGTGACAGTTCAGAGTCCTGACTATCCATACCTTCACAAACTGGATGGGTGTATCTGCATGGCTGATATGTGCTCTAGACATCTGGGCCATCTATGTGGAGTCACTAAGATCATTGTTGCTTGGTTGTAGCTCTGTTTCTCCCATTAAGACATTAAGTCACTCTACAAGTAGTGATGTGGGATGCAGAAATAGAATTTTAAACCCCAGTGAATTAATACAAAGATTATAAAACACAAGTACAGTTTTCATATGTGTGTCTGCCATGATAGTGTCATGACAAACCATGACAGTGTCCCTTTGACATGGGATGTTTTACTGTTTAAAAAAAAAAATCAAAACACACACACACAAAACAAAACCCCAAACCACTCCCCCCTAAAAAAAACTCCAAACAAAATAACCCCGAAGGGTGGAGAAAATACGTACATCCACACCAACATGAACTCCTGAAAGGTAGTCATCTACACTGCAGCAAATACAAATCGGTTATACCTAACTGCTGTTCTGTTTTCCTCCATTTCTGTTCTCTGAGGATATAATTGCAGTGAGCAAGGCAAAATGGATGATGCTAGCTGAGCCTCAATGAATTACACGTTGCAGTGTTCTTCCTTTGGATTCGAGTCTAGACACTGCTGCTCCTCAGTGCTGTGGGAAAGCAGAGAAACTTGGGGAAAACTGACTGCAAAATAAAGCACAGATATCCACCAAAAGTCAGTGATAGATGAATGTAAAGAAAATAGTTACTTGGGATTTTAAAAAAAGGTCTTAATGACCCTGAAGACTAATTTGAGCTGCTGTGCCTTCACCGGCACTGTCAGCAGCTCAGTCGCATGCTTGTTAGCTGGGCAGCTGAAGCTGGCAGTCGTCCACCACCACACGTAGGTTTGGGTGAGCAGAGCACCAACGTTAGACCATCCCAGCTGTGGAGCCATTCATAGCATCTTCAGAGCAAACTAAAAATGTATGTGGGTGAAATAAACACAGACTGTAAACCAAACACATTACACATCTCCTGAGCACTGTGCCAGGAGCTCTGGGAGGGATGCGGTCCTCAGGCCTCTCAGCTCTTGTGAGCTGAGTTTGTATAGGCACACTTGCAATGAGAGAGTGCTGAGGAAGATGGGGGCTAGCCCTGCTCAGCTTTGGAGGGTTAAAGAGGAAACAGCTCCTGTCCAGCACTAAGGGAATAATTTGTTCACAATGGCAATGGGAGGGAGGGCACCAAGGAAAAGGGTTCTAACTAATCTGAGGTTTCAATTGTATAGCTCGGGTATGCTAACTATTTTCCTGGTTTTATACAGATTTGTTAAATGAGATTTTTAAATTATTATTATTATTATTAAAACAGAAAACATCAAGCTCAACTGTGGGAGAAAGTTTTCATAATAGTCTTGGAGTGTTAGATATCTAGAAAGACAGTAATAATTAAACTCTGCTAATGGAGAAAACTCATAAATTTTAAATCCTAAATCTTATCGAATAGTCCAGAACAGACCAAATGAAATAAGGTACCACAGATACCAGTCCAAACAGCTTCTCTCAACTCTGTTGAAGCTGATCCTACACTGAGCTAGTATGTAGTATTATAGTGTGTAGTATTATAACCTATAGACAAGTACACAGAGCAGAGAGTGGAGGGAGCACAATCCTGCACAGTCTGGCAGTGTGGTCACCGAGTTACATTTGTTGTGGAGTAGATATTTCTTATAGTATGGGGGAATGCAGCTCTAAGTAATTAGCTGAGATCATATGTCATCACTGTGTTCATCAGACAGGTTCATTTTATGCCTGCACACTTATGCACTTACTACGAGTAAGTTGGTAGGTGAACAGGAGCAGGTAAATTAGGAGATCTTTTTTAGCAGCCTGTGTAAGAATTGAAGTGATCACTTGTAGTCATTCACAGCTTCTGCTTAAGCAGGACTTGATGAATAGCTTCCCATACTCAGTGCCACAGTGATGGCAGGAACATGTCAATTTTCTTCAGCGTGTTATGTATTTGTAATCATTGTAACGGGCTGTAGCAGGAGCAGCATCTTAGTGCTGTTGGCACGATGCTGGCCTGCCTTAGGATGAACCCCTTGAGATGAGATTGGAAGACAGGCTTTTCCTGTTTTTTAGATTATTATAAAATTCTAGAAATTCTAGGTTATTATAAAATGAAATAGTTACCATGTAGGTGCTGTTAGCTGCATTTTTGTTTTCTTCTGTAGAAACAGATATCTACTTGCAAATGCCTTGAAATTTGAATGTCAGCTTAGAGCTGTAATGTAGCTATATTTTAATTGCTCGGTAGAAATGTGCTCAAGTACATAACTTGCTGTGTTACTGTGGTGAACTAGGCTCTTTGACAGACCTTTCCTGGATCTGAATTCAAATCTTACAGCAAAGGGTTAGGAGGAAAACTAGAAAGTGTGTTTTGTAAGCATCAGAGAAACCATAGAACACTTGAATTTCTTTTTCAAAAGGATGGGTTGGGAAACAGAGCTCTAGTTAAAACAATAGTAGGATGGTACCCGCTCTGAGCCATAACTGGTGTGATTACCCACAAATTGTTAGAAGGGGTAAGAAAGGAAAACAAATCAAAAAACCCAACCACCAAATTATAGTGCAGGTTGAAAGTGCAAATTTGATTCAAAAATCCTAGCTTTTGTCCTGGTTATGCATTTTCACTTTACTGGGTCTTACAGAATTGCATATTCCCAAATCTGATTTCTTTTATGAGTAGCATGAGAATGACGAGCAAAAAATTTCAGAAGACAAGTAAGTGGGGTGTCTGAAATGTAGATGAGATGGTATGAAAAGCCAGTGAACTTCAGTGTCTTTGCTGAATTCTACAAGTGCTTTGACGGTGTCCAGTTGGGAAGCAGAAGAGTCGTTTGAAAGCTGTTGCTATGGCTTCTTGGATTTTGTGTAGTGTTAAAGCAGGAGCACCTGTCAGGAAGGAGTCAGACTCGAGTTTAACTTTATTTTGTTGTTTCACAACAAAGGTTTCTATTTATTTAATGGGACTTGAGTTTTTTTGCCATTCATGTAATGGGATTTCATGGTACACTCAGGATTTGAGTAAATCAGATTGACAGAAGCCTTCTTTGTATTCCCTGCTTAAAAGGCTGCTTTTCCCGTTCTAATTTCTACAGTGCTTGTGTAAACGAGTGTCTTGTGAAGATATCAATCTCAGTCTCACATTTTAATTGTACAGCATCATTAAAACAGCTGAAACCAATACTCAGGGCTGTGACAACTTCAGAGATTGATTTAAGAAAATGTTTTATTACATTGAAAATACGGTTAACGCAGAACAGTTACAGAGGCTGTATTTATCATCAAATATGTAAAAGTTTTATCCAAGCGGTGAAATGAATCTAGCAATCACTCAAATTCCAGCATCGATAGCACATCAGTTCCATAGGATTATGACACATCTCCCCGTGACCTGTTCCTATTAGTGTTGAAAGATTTATTCCTGATTTGAAACAAGGTTGTTACTGTAGAGCAGACAGAACATGTTATACAAGTGAAGTCAGCTGTAACTCTCCTATACCCATGGTGTAACACAAATTGATAGCTTTGATACCCGCCCTCATACTTGATTGATGTATATTTGTTTTGGCAGGAGTGTTGCTTTATCTACTATCCTTCCGCCTCTCCCATGGTCTCCCCCGTTGGCTTTGGTAGGCAGTTCCTGGCTCAGCATAATCGCAGTGTACAGCACCGCTGGGCTGAACAGGCACCTGGGGGTAGGAGGCAAGGGATGCTTGGGCTGGCACTTGTGCTGCGAGAGAAGAACATCAAAAGATGTCTGTATTTCATCTGAAATCAAGTACTTAGATCTGTAGAAGAATTTTGCATAAGTGCAAACTAAGGATTGCTATTTATCTTTATTGCCTTTTTCATCTTCCTGCTATTTTAAAATAATCAGAATAACCTTTGAAGTTAGGGAAGGTGCTGTTTTCCCATTATATAACTGGCTAACACAAAGCACAGAGAAACAAAGTAACCTACCTAAGATCAGGCTCCAGGAACACAAGTTCCTCTTTGCTTTATGTTTCAAGTTCTGGACATTTTTCTTTCATTTAGGAAAAAAAAACCCCAAAAAACAACAACCCAACACATTTACACATATCTCACATACGCACTGGTGTGCCCTCATACCAGATGCAGCTCTCTGTCTGAAGAAGGTCACTCTCACTCAAGCTGATGCCTTGGAAACAGAAGCTGTGTGTCAGTGAAGGCTACTGTTGCTTGCTGGGATCATCCTGAGGTTAAAGCCTTTCTCCTCACTGGGCTGTTCTTACTGTTTCAGCTTCCACCCCACTGAGTGCTGGCTGTGCCTCTGTCCTCCTCCAAACTGCCCTGTTGGGCTTGTCAGGTTTCCACAGCCTCTTCTGTCCTTACTTTGCTTCTGCTTAAGGATGTCCCCAAACAGCTGCTTCTTGCATCTGTGAAGTATCTCTGAGAAGGAGGTTCCTCCTGCCCGGGAG
This sequence comes from Heliornis fulica, assembly GCA_013399135.1. Lineage (NCBI taxonomy): Eukaryota > Metazoa > Chordata > Aves > Gruiformes > Heliornithidae > Heliornis > Heliornis fulica. The sequence goes on along the minus strand of VXBZ01006975.1, from coordinate 1,134,865 downwards.
CCAGCTGAAATCTCCATTTAAGTGAGGAGATAGAGGAACATAGTACTTGCTAAGGCCTCTCGCCTGGAGAGGAGAGAGAGCTTCCAGCAGGAACCAGGAGAGGTTCAGCTGCTCCACTGGCTCCCTCTGCTCGCTGACGTGGGCACAAGGCAGTGTGGCAGAGAGCAGTGTCTTCAGTGATGGTGCTGTGCTGGATGAGAGCTGAATGAGGGATGGGAGTGAAGGAGACTGGGAGACGCTGGTGCTGACTGAATGAGCATTCCTAAGGTTTCATGGAAAAGGAGGGAAGATACTGTTCATGATGTTCTTTGGGGACCCTGGAGCAAAGTAGGAGGGGGATTTTTGGCTTCCCACTCTCTCTGCTTTATCACTTGATTTCTTCTAACAATAATTCATCTGGGAAATATCTGGTAAAACCAACCAACATGATGCAAGAAGGTGGAGAATTATAATGGTTATTGTAACCTTAAACTTACAAAAGACTTTAAAAATATTTCTGAAGTCATAAAAAGAGAAATCTGTCAGAAGTTAGAAATTCTATGCCTGTGTAGAGAAGATGACTGGGAAAAACAGAAGAGTACGAGAAAAGATTAGGGGGAAAATAGGACATGTCCATTCATATTAGACTTTGTCCTAAACGGTGATAGGAGGAGCTGAAGCAGATATATACCTTTTGGAATACCATGGATGTTATTTGAATTGGCATTAGCCAGGCAAACGCCGTCTTTAGTAACCCTGAGTTTCTGAAATGTCAGACAGGTTTAACTCACAGCTCTGTAGCACATGCTTTCCGACTTGGAAGTCCAGCCCCGTTTCCCCACAAGAATGTACGCTACATGAGAGTACAGAAAAATGTTCTTCAGTTAAGGAAAGTAGGAAGAGCGAAGTTGTTGTACCCAAGTACGTGCTACGTGTGTGGATTACAGTTGAGGGTTACAGTATTAAGCTGATTCAGGACACTAGATCTGAAGCACTAGGACATAAACCAGAGGCATCATGCAAGGATTTCTCAGAACACATTCTCACCCTATCTGTGGGTATTGATCTTGCATTTTTACTGGAACAGGTTAGTTGCCTAAAACTATAGTTGAGGATTCATTGCATGTTTAGGGAAATTATTTTGGTACAAACACCCCATACAATCATGTCCAGTAAATCAGTTAATTTTTCATTGCCTGTTACTAAGATCAACAGAAAATTATATTCCCGAGCTTCAGCTGGAGGTGTGCAGATTCACTGAGAGGACTTGGATCCTCCGTGTGCCAGCTCGCACAGGAGCGGGGTGGCACAGAGCCAGCAGTCATGACTTGGAGCACCATCGTGCCTGTGCAGCGGGGCCGGCTCCGCTCGTCGCAAGCAGAGACACCGGCTGCTCCAGGACTCTTTCGGGGTGCACCCCACAAGCGCCTGCTGGGACAGGCCCGACCGCCACACACTGCTTGGGCTTGGCTCAGCCTTCCCACAGGGGAGATTGCTGGCAAGAGGGGGACGTGGGTTTGCAGGGATGAGGGGAGCCCAACCAATTGGTAGGCAGCATTCCTGAGCTCTCGAAGACACGAAAAATGCAGGCACGTGGGATCAGAGCTGCCTTTTGTAGAAGATACAGGCATTTTGATGTCATTTTTTGGCTCTATATTTAGTGTCTGGGAACATTACAAACATTAAAAATTTAGCTATTGAGCCTATTGGATTTTAAATAACTTCAGATTGCTTTAAAGTGGTTTCCTGGAGTATTTATTTATTTATTTATTTTCTAATGCAGCTCGTGCATTTTTTGAATCACTGTTTTTCCATAAGGCTGGCAGAGCCCTGTCATGTTAAAGCTGGTATTAACCATTTGGCTTGATAAGGGAGAAGTCCTGTTTGCTCAAGATCAATAAAAGGGGATAATGCAAATGGGGAGGGGGTATGTTATTAAAAAATCGCAAACATTTTCCTGACTCTTATTTCAATATAGAAGATGTCCCCAGTATGCAGTTAAGTGCCTAAATTAGTTTCTCATTAAGCTCAAAGCCAGGGTTGAGCTGTACTCAAATCCAATTTGGCGATGAAATTCAAGATACTTCTTTCCTCTCTGAGTAACCAAGTATTTATTGGTATATAGGGAACTTCAAAATAGTAATCTATATTTGGGATAGTTTTTTAATTGCTATTCATTTTACATACATCATGATTTTAAGGGTCTAATCAGTCGCTTTAGCAGTTACACAGAAAATGCCCAAACTAACAGAAGAAAAGGCAGAGAGCAGTTGTGTTAGATTTTTATCAGCTCTGGAATTGCTTCTGTACAAACGTGACAAGCTGCTAATTCACCTATCTGTATGTAGTCATCAAAGAGCGAGCCATTAGGGATTGCATAACCCACTTCTCTGCCAAAGAAATTACCACATAGACTTACTTTTTAAGTTTCATGTGTGGTGCAGCCTTCATTTTTCAAAACCAACAAAAAAGGCGAATCTAATACCCACAGGTTACCCCAGGAGGCGGAGGTTACCCTGTTACCCCAGGAGGAGGATGGAGGCGTGTGACTTGTACTCCTCTGCACCGCCTGGCCTCAGAGGCAGCAAGGGAGCCCTTCTCTCCCAGACAAACCAGAAAGCGCAAATCCAAACTGTGTTTGCTGACAGCAGATTTTTAAAGAGAGATCCGCCCACTGAAACTCTGCTGTCACGAATGACTGACTCCTAGCTGTAGCAGGATTCCTCTGGAGCATGTTATGGAAAAGAAATTTTACAGCCCAGGCTGTGTGATGTTTTGTGACATTCTCTGAGGAGGCAAATGGGATCACTGGTGCATTGTTGCCAGGTCGTGATGGTACTGCAAGTCCCCTGAGAGTCTGGTGCTTCGTAGAGCCTGGGTTCCATCCAGTAATGAGATTAGCTGAAAGATTAATTTCCTGATGTGGGCAAAACCCTGAAAAGACTCATCATAAAGGACACTTCATGACAAGAAGCAGATAAGACTTAAATATAAAGTTAAATTCAGTCAAATATGATGATGCAAAGTGGAAACATATCGGTGATAGTTTAGCTTTTTCTTCAAAGACTGGAATGATTGGAACAAAGTGCAGATTTTCTACTTCATCTAAGCCAGTAGATAAGAAAAGAAACCAGGTATTTGCTCTTAAACCCAGGGAAAACATCTGTTCTCAGTTATGAAAGAAAATTGCCTTTGGGTTACTGGTTGGCAAGATGATTTTGTTAAGTGTCACACCATTTCCCTGTTGTACCCTTTATCTGAGTACTCAGGCCTCTTCCACACAAGTTTTCATGTTAACTACATTGTGCATTGCATGTGAAAGAGTGGTCCTTACCTTAACTCCGGTCAAAATATCGAAGGTGGTCACGTTGATAAGTGTCAGCTATTTGCTTTTTATGCTATCTCAGAACAACATTTGGATGTGGATTTGAATTTTATTAATAATTTGCCAAGGGCTTAGAGAAGGGTGCAGCCTTACTTCAAATGTACAGCATCATAAATTAGAATTAGGATAATAGTTTGTTTTAAACATGCACCTGTAAAAGCTTAGGTGAACAGCAAAAATGGTTTAGGAAGTGCCTTGGTTTTCCTTTCATCATTCTCAGTGATGCATAGGTTTAATGGAAAGCTGGCAGTAGCTCCTGCAGGAGTTCATTGTAAAAGCCTGTAGAATATAACTTTAAGGTAGTCCAGCCTTGTAGTTCATTCCAGTTTAAGTAAAAATGTGGGTTTCAATGCATTTTAGTAAAATTGGTGTAGAAGGCTGTGTGATTTGGATTCTTGTTTGCATATGTGAAATTCGGGTTTCTGAAAGGTTGCTAATCTATTTCTTTATTCCAAGTTCTCTGCTTATGGGTTTCTACTTCTGCATTTTTGTCCCTGCATTGAATGCATTTAAGATGTACTTCAAATAGTTGGAGTCATTTTGGTATAGTGTTTATACTGGAGGCTTTTTTGTCATTTGCTCTTATGGGGTGAAACCTCTTGCTGCAGGGCAGTGGATCAGGAATGAGTTGGTTGGAAAGAAATATTGCTTACTGTCCAGAAGAGAGGAGAAAACAGACCTGATGAGGTGTTTCGGCTGGGTTGGAACACACTGCTAGAACGCAGTAAGGGAGGAGAGCTTATTTTACACTTGGTGGAAGATTTTGATATTTGATGTAAGCTATGTGTAGACAGAACAGATTGTGATTGAGATCTGTGGGCCCTCAGAAAAGATTGCTAATTGTGTGTTTTTTCAAAGGACTGAGATCTGATCACTGCCACGAAAGTTGTGCAGAGCCACTGTGAAAAGAAAGGCGACTTTAAAAGCAAGTAGAATTAATTATACTTGAAAAGTCTCTTTTCCAATCTGCAGAGCATATTTGCAGTCATCTGCAGCTGAAGGCCATATTGCCCCCAGACTTGAGCCTTCCATCTCACACTGCGTTGGTGACTGAACTGTAAGGTTTCCCTCATCTCATCCTCAGAATCATTAAAATTCCTTAATGGAAAAGCAACTTCTGCAACAGATTGGCAATGAACATATTGAATCTATCACATCAAAGAAATAGTTGTAGGATGGCGTGAAGACTCAACTTCTTTTTAAAACGATCTGTATGGTCAGATTGTTGAGTCCCTGTGTAATTTTACTGACTTTGATCAGAGACCATACAGCTGTAGTGCTTTTGAAGAATCACGTGTTACTGCTGTGCCGTAAAGGTTCAAGTAACCCTCAAGCATGGCGCTTTCCTTATTTGCTGGAAATGAACATCACTACTTGTTGATACAGCAGTTGAATATATGAATACTGTGCTACCTATCAGCTGTCAGACCACTTGGCTTCTGACATATTGATACCAGAAATTTTGTGGGAACAAAGGTAATTATTTTTAAAACTAATTTTCGTTATATAAAATAATTGTATGATTCGCTAAAATGTTTTTATACAATGCTTATTTAAACTTAAACACATATGTATTTTCTAAAACTATTTACTCCTGTGTGACAGACAGACAGCTGTGAGTCATTTCCATGAAGAGCAGCAGGCGGATTTATAAAAATAGAAAGAGAAGCTTTAATATAGAGATCTGGTGGGAATTTATGTGCAAATGTCCTTTGTTATGCCATCACCCCCCTATTGAAACAACATTTCAAAGCCTAAAGCTTCATATTCAGACATTTCAAGATTAGAAGGAAACAATGTCATTGCTTGCACCGTTTTAAGGCCATCACTCATGTTTGTGTTATTATCAAGCCTTAATTATACAATCAAATCTCTCCCCATGGGATTGCTAGTTTTTCAACATGACTAACACTCGCTGCCTTTTCTCATGTCTGCCTTAAGATGTCTCATCTTCACAGCGATCTCTACAATGGCCCAGGGAGCTCTTTGGCCATCATGTCGTAGCACTGTTAGTACAGTGGTAGAGAGGAGTTTTCAGCTGCTATAAGGAGGATCCTTCTCCTCAGTTCATGTTCTGTTCACTTCATGTCTTGTAATTTTAGCAGCAGCATCAGAGACAACAGCCTGCTGAATGGTGATGTAAGAAATGTGAAAACTCTGCAGGAGTTCCTCACAGTTCACCAGCCAGGCTGGAGTATTTTACCTTCTCAGCACAGGCTTTTGTGCTTGAACTGATGCAATGATTTTAGGAGTGGTGGGGTTAGTTTGCGCTTTATCTGGAGTGGTCGCAGAGGGCAGATATATTGGGGTGGGAGGAGCTAGGGGGGTAGCTGTCTGCAACTTTCACAGGACTTGCTGTTGGGAAGGGAAGATGAAGAAATTGTGCATCTTCTTTCTGAGCCCTGGGGTAGAGTTCTGTATGTTTACAGACTCTTTTGCTGTTGGCCGTTGTTACCTGGTTATGTCTCGATTTTCTCTGATTTCTCAAAATGTTCTTTGGTAATGGAATAAAAGCTAATTTCAAAGCATGGAAACAGGAAGAATACAAACAAGACTTTCATTTTTCAAAGTTAAATTACAAAGAAATGAAAGAAGGTTTTTCAAGCATAGGCACAGATTGGGATACTTTTGCATTAATTAGTATTACAAGCTTATGTTTGTAGTGGAAAAGTTAATTTGAAGGAAAAATATTATTCCTCCTGATGCCATTAGTGCTGTCAGCATTCTTCATTGTGTCATTCCTGGGAAGGTTTGGAAGGCAACAGTAGACAACCTCCGTGTGTGGCAATAAAGAAGCTTAATTAAAAACCCCCTAATTTACCGAAGATACTGTATAAGTGTTCAGAATCTCTTAGGACAGCGATGCCTGAGAGAGGAGAGAAATCCCTCATGTGGTAGAAGTGCCTGCACGGAGTATCCAAAGTGCAGGGCTGGGTTGAGCCAGATGAGTCACTTCTAACCTAGAACTTGCTGAAATACATTCTCAGTTATTTGTGTGTACCTTTGACAAAATTCTCTCCGCACACAGGAGCTGTTGTACTCAGAATTTTGTAACTTGTAAACAAGCTCTTTATTGATGGTGAGGTCAGGACACTTCTGGGAATGGTGGCTTGTTGGTTACCAGCTGCTCCCCAGCCAGAAGGAGGTCGTCTCTGTTTTAATGAGTCGTGCTTTGTTTCTGTTTCTTATTTAAAAAAAAAAACAGAAACAACAACACCAACAAAAAAACAACCCACAAAGCCAAAAACCAACCAACAACCCTGTTACTCTATTACTGTGATGTTCCTTTGTGATGGTACTGACGGACTTCAGAAAATGTTGGCTACTATCAGTGTGACAGGCAGAAGTATTTCAAGATAGAAGTGTGTATGTGCTGGGTGCCTTCTAATTGGCATCTTCACACTGCGGCTTGAGTTGGTACCCCTCTGAGAAGTGCTCTCCCTTCCCTGTACAAGTAGGATACAAAGTTGGCTCTTAAGGTATTTTGGGCATTGAAGAAGATCCTGTTTAATTTTAATTCTGTTTAGTTTCTCTTTTGGCAGATTTTGTCTTAGATTGGGGAGCCTAAGTGGAAGTTGGAAATAAAAACCTCATGTATAAATAGCAGAGAAACAAGCAACTGTACGAACCTCTGCTTCGAGTTACAGTAACATATATATGAGGAAGCTTTGCTAATACCTTCTCCATAAAGTGTAGGTAGAATTTGGCTCAGCAGTCGACTCCTTAATCATTGGATTTTCTAGAGTCTCCAGCAAATTCTGCTGAGCATTTGCTTTTGGGGTTTTATGTTATACATTGGCTTGGGAATAATAGTGAGATACCAGTGTTCCCAGACTGAAATTTGAAGCCAGTGTGTTGGGCAGTTTGGTTTTCATTCAGTTTGTATTTGTCACTAAAGAAATACTGCAAATATTGGCAATGATCCCAAGAACTCAGATGGGATTGTGGAACAGTAGTTAGGTGTGCTTCAAGGCAGTTTGCACTGTGACTGGTTTGGGGATGGGGTTCTTAACACTTTCACACCAACAGAGCCTTACTTCAGAAATTTTGTTGGTGCTCTGTGGTGCATCGGAGGTGCTGTTAGGAAGTGTAATATCAAATCAACTTTCATAGTGAATTTCCTAATCCTAAGGAGTTGTGGCTGTTTCAGGTAGGACTACAAGTTCATGAAAAAAAAAAAGAAATTGTGTGTGTGTGTCTTTTACATTTGTATGAAACTGTCGTGCTCAAAGGTCAGTATATACTGACTCTGACTCTGACTCTGCTAGCATTTCTCACCTACGCCTTTAAAAGCAAGTCTGGTGTAAAAGGCTAAAGATTAAAGAGATTCAAAGAAAGAGATGGATTGAACAAATGAATATATTAATAAGAGTCTTGTTAAGTGTTGGAAGGTTTTAAAGTGGGTTGACAGGTGATATGTCATTTTAGTTCTATTTCAAAAAGACAGATAATCTGACATCAGAAGTTACTAGTCATACAAAGCCAGATAGAGGGCAGACAGAAATAATACTTTTTGGGGTTTGGAGGGGGGGTGGGGTCCATTTGGGCTTTTCTTTTTATATAGATTTACGAGTAAAAGATGGTAAAACTGTCCTTGCTGGGAAATGATTGGCCTTCAGTCAGTGTTCTGCCAGCTCACATTTGCTGCACATTACCACTCCATTAGCTGTTCAGTTACACTAAGAAATTTGTTTTTCTTCTTGGATTTATAAATGTTGCTGAACAACCTGGCAAAAGTAACTCACACTGTAGGGCTGTCTTGGCTGTTGGAACGTTGACACTATTTTAAAATGTTTATAAAAATTAAAAATTGGTTCAAGATAAGCCAAACTAAGATTCGTTAAAAAACAACTCTGCTTAGAAGAAATGCTCACATTCTTTCCTGTTGGAGGCCAGGGAAGTTCTTTGAGGTTACAAGGGGCTGCACAGCTACCCACTACAGAGAAGAGGCCCTAGAGGGGTATGATGGTCCTCCAAGGAACGAGAAAGCAGAAATCCTTTTGCTCTGCATGTTTTTCTGCTGCTGATTGGCAAAACCCGCTGTTATTTGGAGATTTTCTAGTGGCTCTCCAGCCTGTATAATGCCACCATTCACGAGCTTCTAACGGTAAAAGAGCAAGTGTGCCAATGCAGTCAGAGCTGTGAAATAACCCAAATAACCCCTGTGCTCAGGATGCTCTTGCCCTGGGCCTTGCTAGGAGGGGAGGAACAGCAAAACCTGATTCCTGGGTAGAGGAAGGCCCTCAGGATTGAGGCATGTTGTTAACCCTTTGATTGTAAGAACAACGAGGAGAGCAATTGAACTTAGGCAGTAAGTTGCCTTTGGCAATGATTGCTCAGTAGCTCAGGTAGTTTGGAAGATAAGCCAATAAAATGTAAATCCCATTCACAGAAATATGAAAAACTTATTATTCCCTGTCAACCTCCTTACGCTTGTGTAATATTTTATATAGCTTTGCATGATGTAACAGTTTCACAGAATCAGAGGGTTTGGAAGGGACCTTGAGAGATCATTGAGTCCAACCCCTCCCCTTCAAAGCAGGTTCCCTAGAGCAGGTCACACAGGTCGGTGTCCAGGCAGATCTTATATCTCCAGAGAAGGAGACTCCATAACCCCCCTGGGCAGCCTGTTCCCATGCTCTGTCACCCTCACTGTGAAGAATTTCTTTCTCACATCAGTGCAGAACCTCCTGTGGTCCAGCTTGTGACCACTGCCTCTTGCCCTGTCCCCACAGGCCACTGAGAAGAGGTTGGCCATCTCCCTTTGTCTCCCACACTTCAGATATTTATAAACGCTGATCAGATCCCCTCTCAGTCTTCTCAAGGCTGAACAGCCCCAGCTCACTCATAGGGGAGATGTTCCAGGCCCTTAATCATCTCTGTGGCCTCCACTGGACTGTCTCCAGGAGATTCCTGTCTGTTTTGTACCAGGGAGCCCAAAACTATTTTTTCCCTTTATGAATGTGTTTTTTAATATATACATATGCATATGTTTTGAATTCAGTTGAGAACTGTAACATGTATCTTTTAATCTCCTCGCACTGGAACTCTGATTCCACAGCACTGTGCTCTGTGGCAGTAGTTTATTTTCCTAGTGGAACTTGTCTCGCCAAAACCAGTAGTGATGGTGTTTCTTTTGATGGAACAAATTTGATTTCAGTGGTGGTGTGATTCTTGCAAGCTCCCTCTTATTTAAAGGGTTTATCAGATCTGAGCTGCATGTTGGTTTTGGTGGGTGATTTTTCATGTAGTTAGTAATAGTTCTATCACAGCTGAAACACCCTCTCCAGTATTTTGTTTTACCTTTACCAGCTTTTTATTATTTCCTCTTACCATTATGGTTATGTAAAAACGGAAGCTGTTGTCTTTTAAATTTGCTTTCTCATCTGGCTCTCCTGTGTCTATCCATGCTGGGAATTGGAATAAGTGAATCATATTTAATTTCTTTTAAATGCAGCTCAAGCAAAGTGAATTTGTCAGTTTATTCAGCTAGTGCAGGCTGGGATAAAATGTATTTCAGTCTCACCTAAAAAAATTACCCAATATTTAAGCCTTGTGTGCATTTTCTCCTTTGTGGTTTTAGCATAGTTAGGTCTCATTACAGTCTTTTAAGGAGTACTTTTAGCAATACATAAGACAAGTTTAAACATAGTTCCCAAACTTGGATTTGAAGCCAAAGTAAATGAGGTCTTGTAGTGCCACATTCCAGTGATTCTGACATCAGAGAAATATTTGCAGCAATAAATTTTTATATTAAAGTGTCTGAATTTTTCTATGCCTGCAAGAAGCAAGACTGGGGTCTGCCATGGAGAAATGTTAAGCTACTGTTCAAGATACACTTTTTTTTTCCCATGAAAATTTTTCCCTCTCTGTGAAAATAAAAAAAAAAAAGAAAACAGTAAACAAATTACATTTTTACAAAAATTAAATGCAATTTTTAAAGGGGTTAATAAAGATAGTTGTTTAATTTTGTTTAGTGTTTTATCAGGCTTTGTGATACTCTGCTGCAAACCGTGGAGATGTCTCTGTCTTTTTGTGAATTAAGGAGTGACAATTGTGCTATATATTACCTGATACAAAACAAATCAAAGCCCCAAAGTGTTTTAAACTAATTGCATGAATGGCCACAAATGATTCTAATACATGTTGTAGATATTTGAATACAAACCATACAGTATCCATCACATCTGCAGCATTGTTAGCAAACTTTTGGAAGATTTTTTCATTCTGGGAAAAATAATTTTAAAAAGACTTACAAATGCTTCAAAGCTGGTCGATGCCAGGAGCCTGGGTTAAGGGCCAGGTAGCAGCGCAGGGCTGCATCAGCTCGGCCTTGCGTGGCTGGGCTGAACTTCCCCAGCTAGAAAGAAGATTTGCTTTCCACTGTTCTCTCTGTGGTGGCAGGGAAGACTGGGAAAAACTGCCAATGAATGTGTGCTCTGCTGTCTTTGAGCTCATCAGCTCTTCTGCCATCCCTTGATTTTAAGAGGAAAGAGAGTTCAGTTCAGTGTCTTACAATCCAGAGTACCACATTTTTCCCCTCGCTGTAGTAACAATTACATGGGTTACAGTGCAGATTGTTTCAGATTTACAATTAAAGAGTCTTCATCTTGTTTTCTTTCAGATTCTTCTCATTCTTTTCATCGAGATGAGACTATAGTTATTGCCCTTGCCTCTGTGTCTGTACTGGCGGTTTTGATTGCTGCTCTGTTCTTTGGATACAGGATGCTTGCAGGTAGGGTTTGACGATTCTGTTTTTTGAACTGTTCTTTTGAGTATTCCTCACAGTTATACTTATGTCTGCAGTTGTCCCCAGTCCCTCTTGTATGTTTGTACATAAAGCTCCCCTCTGTACTCTCTGACACTTTATGATGATGTCCTTTCAAAACAGTTCCGATAGTTGTATTGTCTCTCCAAGATGGCATTTTTGGACTCACTTCTCTTCAACAAATCCTCTGCTCAACACAGCTTAAGTGAGGTTGTGAACATGTTTTATAGTTACTGTCAGTGACATTCAATTATCAAAATAGTTGTGTAGCAGGTGGCCTTAGGTTTATAGCTATCAGCATCTTCACTGCTGATTTTACTGACTCCCAAGAAGATTTTACAGGATTCATTTTCCTTGTTATGCCCTTGTCTACAATACGTTTTTCTGCCAAGTCCCAGGTAAGTTGTATAGTTTTCCCTGGTAACGTGGCAAAGAAAGAAAACTGATTCCCAACCCCCTCTTCCATAGGAGACCGTAAACAAGGTTTGCATAGTATGAACATGATGGAGGCAGCAGCATCGGAGCCCTCACTGGACCTGGATAATCTGAAGTTGCTAGAGGTAAATGTTCGACTCTGTTTCTTAATCTTCATTGTTATTCAGTGTTAACACTTGTGCCCAAATCACCTCTCAGGTAAATTTCATTACAGGGCTCCCATAATGTTTTCTTCTGATTCACAGTTTAAAGAAGAACTGCAAAAAATAAAATGAAATAAACACCAACTAAAACCATTACCACAGTTATGTTTGCCTGACTTTGTTAGTAGTATTGTTGGTATTAGCTAGAACATGTACTACCTTGAGAAAAAAAACTTACTAAACACTGGGAAGTAGTGGGTGAGATGGGAATGTTCTGTGTTTCAGTACTGCATCAAAAGGTCCATTGTTTTGCTTGACTCTGATCACTTCTAGTACAGTGTCCTACCATACTCATTTGAAATGCTTCAGTAACACAACTGGAATAAAGAGTTTACTGCAGGTAGGGCAGGATGTTTTAGTGGTGGTGCATCTCTGTATGGCCATTCTTCTTAGTGGGGTACTCTACATCTCCATGGCAACTAGAGGCCAACCAGAACATCCTGCTCAGATTGGTATTACATGTCGTTGGAAAACTGCAAAACATTATGCTTTCAATTGGTCTGCTTGATAGAACTTGGGGAGTTTCTAAAAGCTTTTAGCCAGAAATAAATAAGTAGAGTGACTGAGAGAGATCCAGAGCAATACTGTTCTTCTTCTTGCCTGTTAGAAATCACATGTAGAGATGCAGACTGCAGACACGTGGTGTGGTCTGGGATAGTGGTGTCAGCAGACTAAGCAGCAGAGAAGCGTGGCTGCCTTCTGCCAGTAGAAAAAAGACTCAAGGCAGAGTTTACAAGAGCAGAAAGATGAATTTTGTACATATTGTAGAAGTGTGTAAAGCCCCAGATGAAATTACTCATAATGAGTAATACTACTGATATGATGACTTGGAAAAAGCAGCAACTTTGTTGGTGGAGAGATCTGCCATGGGGTCTTCAGTCCTTTTTCTTAAATCCTAAGGCGTTGACTCGTCACTCCCAGTCATAAGGTGTTTTAGAACAGATTGTCTTAACCTGCACTTACCTTTTCACATCTCTGTGGGTAGGATACATTCCAGGTTTGTACCTTGAAGTGACTCGCTGCTGCTTCACAGTCCATGGGCATGAGAAACTCAAAGTCTGTCTGTTAAAGGATACTTTATGGGTGAAAAACTTTCCTCTCAGACAATTCTATAACCATTACTTTTAAAAACCTTTCTGCTTCCCTTTCTTCTTCCACTTGTAAATATTTAATAAGTAAAAAAGATACTGGCCCACAAAATCCTTACATTTTCATATCTGGGTCTTCCTGAAAATGATTTAAATTAAATAGATGCTTTAGTTCTTAAGTAGTTAAAATTTGTTGAGCTTTAGAAACAAGGACTTTCTGCTGGTGGTCCTACTTTTTGATTTAGAACAGAGATTGCATCTTTCTTCAGTTGCCATGGAGATGGGAAAGGCAGTTCTGTGCAAACAGTCTATTGTAGTGGGGGCTAGAATAGAGACTCACAGGTGTTCGGGAATTAATTGTTCCTTTCTGTTAAAGCCTGTTTACCTCTTTTGGTATCTCTTTTGTACTGCAAATGCATATTTTGTTATTACTAACCTAAAAGGAACAGCTTGTGAAGCTAGCCTAAACCTCAAGTGTTCAGCTTAATGTCTCTGATTTTATTGATTTTGTATGCAAAACTGCTGAATAGATTTGTGGTTTACCGGGTATTCAGACTATTGATCAGTTTTGTACGATCTAAGTTGGCCTACGCTGCGACTTCCAGCATCAGTAACTTTTACGATAGCGTTGCAATTCCAGTTTTCAGTACAAAATATTTGCTATATTCGCTACTTTTTATAGTTTAAGTCTGTAAAAGTTGGCATACAATCCTTATAGAGTGAAAACTTGGATTTTCTCTTCATTTATTTAGTGTACTAATTATTTAAATTTTTTGCAGCTGATTGGCCGGGGCCGGTACGGAGCAGTGTATAAAGGCTCCCTAGATGAGCGTCCAGTTGCTGTGAAAGTGTTCTCATTTGCTAATCGTCAGAACTTTGTCAATGAGAGGAGCATATACAGGATTCCACTGATGGAACATGACAATATTGCCCGTTTCATTGTGGGGGATGAGAGGTTCACTGCAGACGGCCGTATGGAGTATTTATTGGTGATGGAATATTACCCCAATGTAAGTGCTTCCAAAAAATCAATCACATTGGTTTAGATTCCCAAAAATAGCCACATAAAAACGATGCACTTTAGTTTTTACCAGTGATTTTCATTGTTGCTTCTTGCTCAGTAATAAAAAAATAATCTATAGAAATTACAATTTTTATGAACTTCAGTGTGGTTTACTGCAATATCATAGAATCATAGAATCATAGAATGATTAGAGTTGGAAGGGACTCCCAGAGGTCTAGTCCAACCCCCCTGCAAGAATCAGGGACACCCCCAACTAGATCAGGTTGCTATTTAGTGCTACCAAAAGTAGTCTTAGAAAATCTTAGCGGTAATATTTGCTCTTGGTTATGGTGCAGGGTTTTTTTAATCCATTGCGCAATATTTAAGGATGGAATTTTAAAACATGTTTTTGCTTAAAAGTAATTTAATCAATTTTAAACTGAAGACATCATATCTCTGTTTTGGTAGTTATGACGTCACTCAGTAGCTGTAAATGGTGGAGTTTTTTTTTTTGCAATGAAACATAATAGAGCTAATATTGTTGCCAGTCTAGTTTGTGGTACTATGAATCATGCTGACTTTTTATCCTGTTATCTGCTCAAAAGCTTTTTGTGGCATACCATATTTATTTTGCTGTACTGTATATTGATAATGCTCTCTAGCTAACTGAATGCTTACATCCCTCAAACTCATTGAGTTCCTAAAGCTCAGTGTGTGTGTACACATGCATAGAAACAATAGTTTTAAAAGTACATGGCATAAGTGTCAATTGCTCTCATGAAAAAAATATTAATTGCAATGTATATGGGAGCTATATATATGAACATGCCTTTTTTTTTGTTTTTAATGAGCATTTTGCTCAAAAGTAAGCAAACTTCTATTTCCTGCAGTGTGCAGAGGCAATGGCTGAAGCCTGACCCATTATCAGGACAGTAGGACAAAAGCTGCCCCTTCCAGTAGCAAAAAGAAACAGAACAGTAGCAAATAGTAATGATGGCCTGTCTTAGGGTGATCTAGGCTGGTGTTGGAAGTTAAATATATACCTGTCTGTAAATTTCTAAATATATACTAAAATTTAAGGCAGCATAGCACTTCACAAATAGAGTATCTTAACTGACACTTTTAAGTGAGAACACACATAATCATGTCGGTTTATGAGATGGGCATCTAAGAAGAGATTGCAGAGACTACAAGCGGCCACAGACAAAGCCCAGTCGTGCCCTTACCAGATGGAGAGCAGCAAAGCACGTCACCTCGGGCCTGCTCTGGCCAAGTAGGCTTATGGCCAATTGATTGAGTTAAATGAAATCAGGGAGTGTGCTGCTCCTGGGAGGATGCAGCATAACTGTCTTTAAGGTGATCTGGCTTTGCTGTTTTCCTGAATGGAAGGATTTTCAGATGAAATGTAATTTGATTGAAAATTGTGTTTTGTTGCTTATATAAACAGGACCTGTTCACGATCTGATTAAATGCACAGATGAGATTTATGACCTCGTGTTATCAGCCTCTTTCTCAATAGAGGAGAACAGCAAGGTTTGTCTAAAATCAATCCGCTGGTGGTTTGGAAGTCATTGGAAAAAGTGCACAGCAGGTGTAATTAATGCACAGTGTGATCCTTAATTCAGCGAGCAGATGTTCTGCTGTATGTGGAGCTAACAGCAGAGAAGGAAACCTGCTGTGGCAGCTCTCCTAAAAGCAAATTGTGCTGTTCAGACTGGAGCTGTAAATTTTACTTCAATAAGGAGTAACCCTTACAGATGTTCAGGTGAAATACTCCCCTTCTGAAACATCATTCTCCCTCAAAACACTTTCCTTCTCGGAAATAGGAATGCTCACACAGAAAATTGGTCTTGGTGTTCCACAGTGAAAGTAAGATGGGTGGGTCTGATCCAAATTGTGTTGCTATCCAAACGTACCTTCAGACCAAAACCAGTAAGCGAACAAGTAATAAGCAGAAATGTGTATTTAACAGTCAACATGATTGTACTGAGGTGTGTAGGTGAACAAACAGTTAGCATGTTGCAAGGGATGACATAGTAGGAAATACATAATAGCCACAGAATGGTCTCCTCCAGCAGTCAGACATTATCTTCTTTATAGAACAATGGAAACATTTCTATAAAACACATTGTAGAATCTTACGACTCTGAAAAGAAAAACATTATTTTTATAATCAGAACAAATGTGCTGAATTTCCCATGTAACTTACAACTCTGACAGAATAACCTTAATTACAAACACACATCTCTCTAAATCTTGACTAAAACTTCTCCTGGTTGTCATTTATATTGAACTTCATTAAAAGTGGAGCCCTCAGCTGGCTTCCAGAACATTGGGTGCCCAGCAAGGTCTGCAGCAGAAAGATCTTGAAGTTGTTTTGAGATCTTTGCACAGCAAGCATACCACAGAAATGGTCCCATGGTCTCTGTTAGAATGAGCAGGAATGCCAACCCGCTAAGCCAAGACAGTCTGTTACTGAACCCAAGCTACTGGCAGTTGGAGGCTAATAAGAGTGTATTTCTTAAAAAGCTTTAAGCAATCAGGAAAAAAAAAAGGTAAAATACTTTAACTCATCTTTAAAATTACAGATTGAAGTAGGCAAAACCAGAGCCCTTTGTAATTGTGAATTATGTTGTACTGTCCACGTAGAGGTAACTGGGTGACTTATTCTTCATGCCACAGGGATTTGGTTTGTTGAAACTGAGTATATGGTCATTGGTGACTGTATGCATAAGACCTGCTCAAAGGTGTCATAGTTTGCAGGATCTGGGGCCTGTTTCAGGAAGCAGTCTTTCAGTCTTAGAAAGAACCCTTCTTTCTGGTTTTATTGGGGATTCCACCACAAGTTACTCTCAAATTCCCCATCTGTCACATGTCACTTCTATTTCAAGAAGTAAAGTACATCGCGTTCTTTTTTCACACACAGAATCACAGAACATTAGGAGTTGGAAGGGACTTCAAAAGATCATCTCGTTCAACCCTCCTGCCAGAGTGGGGTTTTCCTGTTTTTTTCCTTATTTTTGTTTTGATACATAAATAGACTATAGCAGGGGAGATGCTGGTGAAAGATGCTGAGTGTTCTGGAAGTGCTAATGGCCACTGTTTAGTAACCCAGGCTGTTATGTCTGCAGTTACCTTTCTTCTGCTGCTCAACAAGAGTTTGGGAAGACTAAATGAAGTGCACGCTTCGCTTTGGATTTGTACTAAATATCATTATTCCTAAAGGCAATCCCTCTTACTTTGTGGTAAATTTTCTGTTTCAATTCTTTAGATAAACCAAATGGCAGCACTAGAAATTAATAAAACTTTGATCTGGTCTTGTGTTTTAGAACACAAGTAAACACAGAAGCAGCTGCAGGATTATACCTTTCCAGAGCAATGGATAAACTGATTGTCTTAATGTTTTTGACTTATACAACTTGATAATGATTTTCATGTTATTATTTTTTTCTTTTAGGGTTCTTTGTGCAAATATTTGAGTCTCCATACAAGTGACTGGGTGAGCTCTTGCCGTTTGGCACACTCTATAACTAGAGGCTTGGCATACCTGCACACGGAGCTGCCTCGAGGAGGTAAGGCCCGAAGGGATGCCAAAATGTTCAAGATAACTTGTATCAGGTAGTGGATTCCTGCCTTTTTTCCCCATGACAGTATGGTGAGTTGGAAATGGTGAATGCAAATAGAAATTACTCTGAACTCTGAACAGTCCCATAATGTGGGCCGTGCCTGTGACGCTTGTATGGAGTAAAAGCCAGCAGAGGCCTGGAGAAAGGCAAGAGGAGGGGGCAGAGCTGTGCAGTGCTGCTGCTGTATCATGGCAACAGATTACTGAAGACCTGAAGCACTGGATGTCTGACTAGCAGAGACCAAACAGATGGGGTGTTCTGTTTGTTTTTGCAGTACAGACACAAATCACCACAGCAATTTTTGCTTTGTGTGTGAACTGTACACACAGAGGGAAATAATGAAATCTTTTAACTCCACTGTAGTTTTATTTATTGTATCTCTTGATTTTTGTCTGAGGGTGTGAGCCTAGTCTTCACTGCATACAAATGATACTGCTGGACTTTCAGTGTTTGATTAGAGCACTGGATGTGACAACATACTGATTTATATCTTTGTATGTCTGCTTGTGTGCTTCAGCCAGCATTTCAGCAGCTCAAGTATGATTATAAAGCAGATACTCTGAGATCTGGCTACAGAAAGTGGTCTGGCGCTGAAGTGTTAGCTCTATAGCAGTAAATAAAAGGATGGTATCGCTAGTTCTGTGTGAAGGTGCTAATGTTTGGGTTAAAATTCCAAACTATGTATATCAGTGTTAAGCATCAACTTTAGCAAAGAAGGAGAACTGAAGGTGTAGTTAAAAATGCAAGGCTGAAGTTAACCTAAATCATCCTGTGTGCCGTAGAAACTGCAGCCATCGTCTTAACATCATCATTTCTAAACGTGCAGACAGGTGTGTCAATTAGCAGGCAGAAACTGTGTAAACCTTCCATCATAGAGACAGCCATAGGCCAGTCTGTGAATGCTGGGAAGGAACTTACGGTGTAGAATAAATGCCATAGTAAAACTGGCTCGGTAGTGAAGGCTACTAACAAAATAAATTGCATATAAACTAGGAACAGCTGAGATAATTATATGGAAAAGATCAAATCCCCTGCAAGATGAACATGTTCAGACTCTCTGGAATTACATTGTCTATGGACCTTCTGAATAGGTGCCAATCCCAATTGTAATGTAAATGGTTGTTGCCATACTTGACACAGGCGTGTGGATTGAGAGAGTGCGTTTGGAATGGCTGTCTGGGCTGTGGCAGCAGGTCTGTGCTTAAGTACATGCTTTCTCCCCTGCCAAAGCCATCCTGAAATACCCCTTGGAAGGAAGCGGATTGTCGAATGCTAAACCTGTGTATAGCAGAGGCCTAATACATTGTATAGATACAATGGAACTCTGAATGCCAGTCAGCTTTCTATAGATAGCATATCGTGGAGCTCATTATAAAGAAACAAAAATGTTAGCTTTCTAAAAGATCAGTTGATTTTCTGTTTATAATAGCTGAGCAGACATAATGAGGTTCTCTCATTTTGCCAAACAGTAGAACCGCTCAAATAATAACAAGCACTTCCATATGTCCAACTAGACCATTACAAACCTGCAATATCCCATCGTGACTTGAACAGCCGCAATGTGCTGGTAAAGAATGATGGAACGTGTGTAATTAGTGATTTTGGACTCTCCATGAAGTTGACTGGAAACAGACTGGTACGCCCAGGTGAGGAAGACAATGCAGCCATTAGTGAGGTAAGTACAAATGGAGATAAACTGCTATGTAAAGGAAGACACAAGAGTATGGAAGCAACCCTAGGAGATAGTTGTTTCTGTTGTTACAAAGTGATTGTTAAGATGATGCAATTCCTGTGGGGGGGAATTGCTGCAATATGAGTGAGAAATAGCTGAAACTTTGATAGGGAGAAACCTTTTATTCTCAAAGTGCTCAGAAACAAATATGGCATTTTGAAAGGTGACAGATTTGCAGCCCTGGAGGCTGAAGATTGCTGTGTGAGGTATGAGCAGATGGAAGATAGGTTTGGTTGCCATGCTGTTTGTGATGATATAATACAGGTCCCTTTGGTCTTGTACTGCAAGAATTAACTGAAGACCAGACATTCTTTAGTGGTGTTGATGTTAATTGTTTGAAAGGGCACCTTACAGAGAAACATGAAAGAACGAGTGTTGTTTAAGGAAGTAAAGACAGATACAGCTCTTCAAATATGTCAACAGTTGCTACAAAGAGAAAGGAATAAACTGTTTGCATGCAGTGTGGATAGGACAAGAGATGATGGGATTAGGTTGTAGCCTGGAAAGTTTAGGTTAGTTATGAAGAAACTTTCCTAATGTGTAGAAGGCCAAGGAGGTCTGGAATGAGCTGCTGAGGGAGGCTGTATAGGATTTGCGTCATTTAATGAATTTAAGGAACAGATTGAGAAAACATCTGCTAGGAGTGGGTTAGAATGAATTCTTGGCAGAAAAAAAGAAACCAGTTTCTTAAGATTTCTTTTTTATGATGCTGTGATCCAGAGAATGTAGGGTTTTTTTGTTGTTTTCTGTTTGTATAAGCATGAATAGGTTGACACCTGGATAGAGGCTACCAAAATGAAATGAGACTGTTTTGAACAAAGAGTGAAAGTCCCTGATGTTCAGTATATTTATTGTCTTGGTGCATTTTCAGAAAACTTTTACGTTTCACTCAAAGAACGTGTTTCAAAATGCTAAATCACCTTCCCTTAGACAGCAAGCACTACATTAATAATACCTGGTGCACAGATCCTTATTTTAGATCTCTCCTTACTGAACAAGGAAACAGGGAAAACACTGTTTAAAATGTAGGGATGTGGATTAGTCCTGTCACAGACTGCTGTCCTACAGGTACTGATGAGTGATTGCTCTGTCTAATCTGTTTCCCAGTGGAAATGAATAGATATCTTCCAAGTGGTTAATAACTTTTGACTGTAGAAGATGTAGGAGAGATCCTTCCTGACAGTCCAGGAATAAAGAGAACAATTTTCTTCTTCAGCAGCATCCTTTTCCATTATGATGCATACCCTGGTGTTTAACACTCTTTTTCAGGAAAAAGAAACATTCCTGCTCTTTCATATTGCATATGAGAAAATTGAGTAAGGGACAAAAATATTTTGTTTTGGTACATTAAAAAAAGTGACAAAGTAGGAGAAGAGTTTTATTATGACTGGACTCCTGATAAGAGTCTAGAAGCCATGGACGTTGATGAGAACAGCATTTTCCTTAGCTGTAGAAAATAAAAAAAGCTGGATACTAAAAAAGTTAAATTCTACATAATCAATCGAATTTGGAAATTGTTTCCTGATTTGAAGCTTTGATGTTATGTCTTTCCAGGTCGGTACGATCCGCTATATGGCCCCAGAAGTGCTGGAAGGAGCCGTGAACCTGAGGGACTGTGAGTCTGCTTTGAAACAAGTAGATATGTACGCGCTGGGCCTTATCTACTGGGAGATATTTATGAGATGCACCGACCTCTTCCCAGGTAACTAAAAGAACTGGAAAAATACCACTAGTAGGAAGCTGTGCCAGCGACCCACGCTCGGCGCTAGCCGCAGCTTTTTGCAGGGAAGGGAAGGGATTTTCTCGGGTGCGTTAGCCATTAAGTGGGTGCCATCTAGCGTTCGCGGTGACTGTTGTCAGTGCGGTGCATTTGAGCGTGACGCCTCTTCCAAGCTGAAGGGCTTTACCTGCTTCCCAGTTTGCAGCCCGCATGGCAAAGGCAGTTCGAGCGTTGTTGTTGTTGTCGACCAGAACTTACAGACGTTGGGAGTTGTGCTGATAACAAAGGCAGCACTTCCAGTTCTTAGAACTGATGTCGGAGCCTAAGGTGTCTTTTGGACTTCCCCCATGCAAGAACGGGTGGGAAAGTGCTGACTTCACGTAGCCTTCAATCAGTTGCACTTTTCTTTGCACTAATGACATTGGCATTTCAGGGAAACCCTCCATACCTGTAACATAAAACAATAGGAAGTACACTTGTAAAATTCAACATGTAAGATTGTGTCATGACCATCTTCTTCCCAGGGAGGAGCACACAGAGTTAATCTGGTATTCTCTCTGTAGTCACAGCTGCACTCTATGTGTGAAACTTGTAATCTTGCTGGGCTTCCTCCCAAATACAGTACATTAATATATTCAGTCAGCGACATTTCACAGAAATTAGGTGTCATCCTCAGTCTCTTAAAGACATTCTGAATGTGCCACTCAACCAGCAAAGATTGGAGATGCTGTCCTTCAAGAGGCTGCTGAGCAACACTGCATTCATTTGCGGTTAATTCAGGGTTTTCATGAAGTTAAAGACTTTGGGGGAAAGTGGAGAACATCTCGAGAGGCAGCGACTTTGATACTACCTTTCGTCACCTGAAAGCCCTTGCTCTGCCTTTTAATCCGTTATTTTTGTTCTTTCATTTGCTAACAGGGGAATCTGTGCCAGAGTACCAGATGGCTTTCCAGACAGAAGTCGGAAACCATCCCACTTTTGAAGATATGCAAGTCTTGGTGTCTAGAGAGAAGCAAAGACCAAAATTCCCAGAAGCATGGAAGGAAAACAGCCTGGTGAGATAGAATAGAAGCAATCATTTAACCAGCTACAATGTGTGCTCACTTCTTAAAAGCAATTTTTTAATATGACCTTTCTTTAAAATTGTTGTTAACGTTTAAGGATTGGGAGCTGGTTTTGTCTGGATTTCTTAAATAGTGAATTCAGTTTTCTATCAGTCATTGACATGAAAGCTAGATTTCTTCTAAGGAAAACTTCAATGATTATTATAGGATGCTGAAGCACGATGCAAAGAAGATCGCTTGTTATATATTAACTGTTAGTATCTCTGGTATTATGGGTGAAGTGCCCATGCATTCTCTTTATGCTCAGTGTGAAACATGAAGGCATTTTCTGCCTTTTGACATCTTAGAAACTAATGATACCTTAAAATAGTTGGCAAAAACGTAAATATACTGTTCCAGAAGTATTATCTGTAAGCACTGTAATAAACTTTTTCCGAAGTATAGTCCTCAGAATTTGCAGACACTACAGCTTCCAGCAATCATTCCATTATAACTGCATTAGAAATTTTATATGGCTTCTGCAATTTTTATTTTTAAGACTATAAACATAGTAATGTAGCTCGTTGTTTTGAATTGGTATAGCTGTGGCTTAGAGCCTTGCTTGCTCTGCAGGCCAACAAGTTATGGCAAGTCAGCTGAACTCTGGTAAGAGTCTCTGTGCTGGCTTTCATCTCCAGCAAAGGTGAGGTAATGCTTAGGGAGTTCTTTGTCTTTTAGTACAAACAAAGCAAAATGCAAACAGTTACTGGGTTTCACCTGATATGTGGTAACTTTTTTAAGCTACAATACCTTGATAGCGAGTATGACATATTTGACTTATTAAAAAAGATACTTCTAGTTATTCCCTTACTGAAACGGTGCCCTTGAATACTCAGAGGGTTTGCTAGTTGATAAGTACATGGCTACTGTGCAGATAATGGGGAGCCTGAGGCCTCATCTGTGCCAGTACTTGTAAAGATCTATGAAACCATTTTCAGAGAGGAGCATAGCCTCCAGTATTAACACTGTTGTAAAACATGTTGTAACGGAGTTGAAAGCTTCATAGGGAGTTTCTTTTATTACACAATTTTGGCCAGTCTTTGAGGGCCATTAAAAACCCCAACTTTAATGCCCAAACTATACAGGAAATCAAGCAGCAACTCTTGTTAACTTGTAGTGGTGTTGGCAAATGCAGCACTGGAAGAACCAAGTTTGACACCTTGCTTTGAAGACAGTTAAAACAAAGCTCCTTGAGCTATTTTAGTTACATTTTGCAGACTTCTGTTTTAATTATGTTCTAACAAACTGATAGACTCCAGCATTATTAGACACTGAGCTGGTAATCACCCCCATACTTAAACTTCAAACACATTCTTTATGTTGTCGCTAATTTTTTGCAAAATTTCAAAACAACACTGGTGAAAGGTCCAGCTCTAAGAGTAGATGTACACCACTGCTTTATGAGAAGAATAAATAAATAATCTGTAGTTCCTTTGTGGGTATCAAACAACCTATTTCACCCTAGGATAATATCTGAATGAACACTGCAGGGGGAACATTTTGTAGAAAGCTAAGCTAATGTCACCCTGGACCCAGGTCTAACCTCCTGTATATAATGCATGGGGATAGAAAACTTTTGTCTATTATTGAAAGCTATGCCAACATGTTGGCTTATAGCAGCTTCATGCAAATTCTTGCATGTACTTGCCCTTTTCATTTGAGAAATTGAAATAAAAGCTATGTTTTATTTTTTAGGTCACATAATTAAGGCACTCAAAAGATGTAGAGTCCTAAATTTGTGATTGCCTGTGCAGTCTCAGTCTGCTGCTTGAACATATGGGTTATGGTACAGACCTTGATGAGCAGTGTTGTTTTTCACAGTATAAATCAACAGGCTGAGCAGATGATGTGCATAAAATAATTCAAGGGCTCAAACTGAGCCGAGATGTTAGCAGCATGCTTGTCTCATTTGCCAAAGCAGGACCCAAGCTTGACTTCAGTGGTCAGGGCATTAGTAGAATAACAGGCTAATGCAGATTTCCTCTCCCTTCTATCTTTTTTTATGAACACTAGAACTTCTAAATAGTGTGGTTTAGTGTAAATCTTTGAACTTTACCATGGTAAACATGAAGCTCTAGAACTTCAGTTTTGTTAATTGTCTTTACAGTCATCAGTGTGATCCTTTCATGATCCTTAAAATAGTGAAAGTGAAGAATCTGCTAGAAGAGAGACAAAATTAAAGCAATCACTGGTTAAATTTACTGCTGGTGAAACCTGCAGGGGAGAGTCTTACAGGAGTGCAAGACAGGAGATGAATGTGTCTACTGACACTTCCAAATGCATCTAAATGGTGACTGAATCAAGTCCCAAAAGCCCAATGAAGGCCTTTTATTCTGAGAGAGTCAGTGTCCCTGAGGGTGCTTTTAGACTTATGTCCCTCAGCAAAGAGGGGTGCAGCTGCCCCTCTTCCATCTCTGGGAAGGGAGATAGATTATTTGCTCGTGTGGCAGCTCATCCCACCTGTGCAGCCATAGTGGCATTATGAAGCATCAGTGACTTCCCTGATGCAGGTGATGCCAGGAGCCTGCTCAGCAGGTGAGGAGCTCTTGGCTAGCATGCAGAGCTAGTCCTGGCCTTCGCTGCCAGAAGGGAACAAGGCAGTCTGGCACAGAGATAGTCAGCGGGGCCCACCAAATGCCTTAGTGCTCAGCTGGGACCATGCACAATCAGTGGTGCTGGAGAGGCTAAAGCCAGGGCTGTAGAGCTGAGATCTTCTGGCAAACGATACTGCATCCATGGTCCTTAAACTGGCAGCAGGGGCCAATAAATGGCTGCCTGTTGTTTGTACTCCGGGTACAGGGGAAGCAGAAGTGTTCTGTGCTCTTAATTTCAGTTGTCTCCTCTCCAGGTCTCTGACCATATGGCAGCATATTTTGGAGGTCTTGAGCTCTAATCCTGACTGCACCATTCACCCCACGGTGTGATCATGGAAACTGTGTCCTTTTCTCCATCTGTAAAACAAGGGCGACCATAGTCTCCTCCCTCCCATAGCTCAGAAAATTCACTGATATTTACGAGACATTTGGATATTACAGTAGTAACAGCGGAAGAAAAGTATGATGAAATGGGCAAGGCTGTGTTATTTGCATACAGTGCAGGGCAGCAAGGCAGGAACCATTAGCTGAGGATAACAATGACAGCATTTCTAGAATATCATCAGTCCTTAGTACCCAACTTGCTTAAGGCAGGGAGAGTAACTGAGCTTGCATACGCCAGACAGGGCTGGCTGAAGGCTGTATGGACAGCGGAGAAGGGTAGCGCTTCCTGAATAACTGTCTTCCTATTGATGTGTGTGTGAGCTACAAGAATATTAGTCCTAGTTTTAGGGTAAACTAGCCTTGAACAAAACTCTCTCACCAGCTTGTGACTGTTTTCTTGCATACAGAATGCTTTCATAAGCCAGTAAATTAAGAGCACAATACAAAGAAAAAATAATTTAAGATAAAGGGGTTTTGTTTGTTTCCTGGCAGGCTGTGAGGTCCCTTAAAGAAACAATCGAAGACTGTTGGGATCAAGATGCTGAAGCTCGACTAACAGCACAGTGTGCTGAGGAGAGGATGGCAGAACTCATGATGATTTGGGAGAGAAATAAATCAGTTAGTCCAACGGTCAATCCTATGTCAACTGCGATGCAGAATGAACGGTAAGAAAACAGTTGGTTTTAGTCAGCAGCAAATGCCCAGTGCAGTGCTCAGCTCACTCTGGGTAGGAGGATAGAACACACTGTTAGTTTAAGGTTTCTGCACCCATAAAGTGGGTGTGTGTTACACAAGTCTGTGTAAGGGTATTGTATGACATGATCCCGATTGCTTGTGTTCTTAAGGTCTCTTGTGTCACCCCAGAATTCAGGCACCATTTATGTAAACATCTTTACTTCTCACAGAAGGGCCTTTTAAACTGAATTTAGGCAAACTGTCCAAACAGGCTTGTAAAGATATGAAGTGACAATGATTTGTCTTCAAGGAGTCTTGCTAAATGATGCATAAAACTTCTGTTTAAAATGTTCTTCTAAAAACTGTGAATTTGCAGGCAATATGAGTTCAGGGAATCACCGAGTCTCAAGCCTGTAGCTTTTTTAGTTAAACAGCCACAGGGCCATCGTTTAAGTCATCGTTGTTCTGACCCCAGTGAGAAAGATGCTGTGCATTCTCTGCTTATATAGAATCCAGAGGGAGGGAGAATTTGCAGAACTGACATTAGTGCTAAATAGAACACACTAGAGATCTGGATTTGAGAGAAGACTAATGTTGCTGTATGTGGCAGCGTTAATTGTAATGAAAAAAATTATGTCCAAATTGCAGAATAATTGTTAAAACAATGGATTTTTAATAGTTTAGGAATTTGTGACTTTTTCACAGCATCACTTTTCACATCTTGTGTGTTGAGTTTCCATTGCCCTCCTTCAGCATCACTTCTCTGCAACTAAAGCAGTGAACTGGACCAACGGCTTATTAGACAAATAGAAGAAAATTACTGCTACCCGACTTAGGTGTGTAAATAACATCTGTGACAAAATTGCTGGCCTAGTAAAACCAATTTTCTGCTGCTCGGGACTTTTGAAGGAAGTTTCTAGAGGATCTCAGTTTGTCCTGTATCTGTCCATAGTCTATGCGTGAAAAGAAACAGACATTCAGCTTTCTTAAAGGAGAGGCTTTATAGTATGAGGTGATTTTTCCATATGTGATCTTAATGTCACTTATTTTTTCTTAAAGGAATCTGTCGCATCATAGGCGTGTATCAAAAATAAGGCCGTATCCAGATTACTCTTCCTCTTCCTACATTGAAGATTCAATCCACCATACTGACAGCATAGTGAAGAACATTTCTTCTGAGCATTCAATGTCCACTACACCACTGACTTCAGGGGAAAAGAATAGAAACTCCATTAACTATGAGCGGCAACAAGCACAAGCTCGCATCCCTAGCCCTGAGACAAGCGTCACCAGTTTATCCACCAATACTACCACCACCAATACAACTGGCCTCACTCCTAGCACTGGCATGACCACCATATCCGAAATGCCTTACTCGGATGAAACAAACTTACACACCACAAATGTCATGCAGCCAGGTGGGCCCACCCCTGTCTGTCTGCAGCTAACAGAGGAGGACTTGGAGACAAACAAATTAGACCCAAAAGAAGTGGATAAGAACCTGAAAGAAAGCTCTGATGAGAATCTGATGGAACATTCACTTAAGCAGTTTAGTGGGCCAGATCCACTCAGCAGCACTAGTTCCAGCTTGCTTTATCCACTGATAAAACTTGCAGTAGAGGTGACAGGTCAACAGGACTTCACACAAGCTGGCAACGGTCAAGCATGTTTGATTCCAGATGTCCCATCTGCTCAGGTCTATCCTCTACCCAAGCAACAGAACCTTCCAAAGAGGCCCACTAGCCTCCCCCTAAACACCAAAAATTCAACAAAGGAGTCACGGTTAAAATTTGGTGGCAAGCACAAATCAAACTTGAAACAAGTGGAAACAGGCGTTGCCAAGATGAACACTATCAATGCTGCCGAGCCTCATGTCGTGACAGTTACCATGAACGGAGTGGCTGGGAGAAGCCACAGCATAAACTCTCACGCTGGCACAACCCAGTATGCCAACGGCACGGTGCCGTCTGGCCAGACCACCAGTTCAGTAGCACAGAGGGCCCAGGAAATGCTTCAGAACCAGTTCAGTGGAGAGGATAGCCGGCTGAATATTAATTCAAGCCCTGATGAGCATGAACCCTTGTTGAGGCGGGAGCAGCAGGTTGGCCATGATGAAGGTGTTCTGGACCGCCTAGTAGACAGGAGAGAGCGATCACTGGATAATGGCCGAACAAATGCCAATAACAACAACAGTAATCCGTGTCCAGTGCAAGACACAGCTACAGTCGGCATCCAGAATGTAGCGAGGAATCCTGGGCAGACTCAATCTAGAAGAGCACAGAGGCCTAACTCGCTGGACCTATCAGCCACAAATAGTTTGGATAGCAGTAGTTTGCAGTGTAAGTGCCTGCAGGACCTCAATGGTTTCCCTCATATTTTTTTACTTACAACTGTGTATATCTGCTTGAGTAGAAAATAGTTCTGTCTTCTGTCCCTCCTGAAAGCGTACTTACTAAATCCCATATAAATTTAATTTCAGTCTTCTCAGTGACGTCCTGTCTCCACCAACTCCAGCACATTAGGTCACCATTGTCCTTCCACATATGTGGACTAAATCTGTCCCTTTATAACCTGTCTACCCTTACTCTAGGGAGCGTAATTCCTAACTTTTATTATTCCTTTCTTGGCAACTGCAAAGTATATTGAAAAAGCTTCCCGTTTCTTTCTTCAGAGACACATGACACCTTTTCCCCATTCTCTGAAGAGTAGTTGGTTCTAAGATGCATCAATTAAAATAACTTATTATAATAACTACTTACATGCTTCATTACTCCTGAAGCAATGATTTTACTTTATAAGCCCAGCCTAGACAGGCAGTCAGGCATTCTCTATTTTACTATATAAGCTCCAACAATTACAGCAATTCATTGTCAATTTATCATCTATGTATTAAAATTTAATCAGAATGGTTATGGAAGGAATCTATTGCAATTGGTTCCTTCGGAATAACTGCCTTGAGTTTTACAGCCAGAGATTTAAGAGGTTACAACAGGCATGCTTGTTTTTACATAAGAATGTGATCATGTACTTTAATTAGGCGCATCCTCAATCTTTGTCTTTGGGCCTGTTGGAGCTGTTGGAAAGGTTTCCCAGTGTGCGCTTTTAAGAGAACGCGTTTCCAGAATGCACTGTAGTCTTTGGAAAGTGCTCCCAGACCTCTGACTGTGTTTAGACAGACGCTGTGATGTTAGTGAAATAAGCTGGGGCGCCAGGCGTGTTTGGAAGGAAAAGGTTTAGAAACACACCAGAACAGATCTTTTAAGAAATGTAGTTGAATATTCAGCAGTGCAACATTTAAGCCTTCCTTTTAAGTAGGAAACCCTAATTTTGTCTTAACATGTTGACTTGAGTTGGAATCTTACTGAGGTAAAGAAAAAAATATTATTGCAGCAACTTTCCTTAAATGAAGGTTAAGTTAAAAGCAGGGGTTGGGAGGATATGTAATGTGGAAAGCTTTTTAACAGTGAGTTTTCTACTGCTGAAATTTTATCATTACTAAAGTTGGTTTTACCAGTCTTGCAACCCAGGATCCTGAATCCTGACTTGGGATCTTAACAGAGAACAAACCGTTTTGTCTCCAGGTGAAATGCTTTGCCATGTGAATTAGGATGAGGGGACCTGTGATTTACTTATGAATTAAAATTTCAGCCTTTGCCATCCTGTAGTAGCGACATTTTTTTGTACCTCCCATTACAGGTAATATAAGGTACTTTGATTGCAAAAGCCTCTCAAATGTCAAATGCTGATTCTGCTGTTTGATGCCAATGTGCATTCAAGGTAACACAAATTACTTCGCTGAAGTAATTTCTGACAGAGAACAGAATCTGACCCCTTGTTTTAGTGGCAGCTACTGTACTTGATATACGTGTCACGCCTCTGCCACACTGTCGCTTTTGTGTGATAAGATTTTGTTCTTTTCTGTTTTGCATGAGCAACAACCTTGGACTCTCCAGTCTAATCTTATCTTCCTCGTAATGCTATTTTCTACTGTTCTGTTTTTTTGTTTTGGTTTGGTTTTTATTTTTGGTTGTTGTGTTTTTTTGTTTTCATTTTTCTTCAGTAGGTGACTCCTCACAAGATGGCAAATCGGGCTCAGGAGAAAAGATCAAGAAACGTGTGAAAACTCCGTACTCACTCAAGCGGTGGCGTCCTTCAACGTGGGTCATCTCCACTGAGCCACTGCACTGCGAGGTCAACAACAATGGCAGCGACCGGGCAGTCCACTCCAAATCCAGCACTGCTGTTTACCTTGCGGAAGGAGGCACTGCCACCACAATGGTATCTAAGGACACAGGAGTGAACTGCCTGTGAGATACTTTACAAGCCGACAAATGACCTTTTTTTTGCATTATTTGAAACAAACATGCAGAAGACGTTTTAAAAAAACTGCTTTTTCCTCCTGTCAGCACTCCCTACCAAGGACTCGCTTTAAATAGATTTCAGCTATGCAGAAAATTTTTAGCTTATGCTTCCATATTTTTTATTTTTGTTTTATTTTTTGAATGTTTTTGCACTTTTATTTAGTATCGCTAAAGTTAAGTCTGTCTGTTTTGACCACGGAATATATATATGTGTATCAAAAGTGTGGTCTCAAAATATTTTTTTAAAAAAAAGTAACAGAAAAAGTATTGCTGATAATCAGTTTGGACCAGTTTCTTAAGGTCACTAAGATCGTAAGCAGACTCTAAGACAGGTTTGACTGCAGTGGTGTCTTGTAACCATGTTTTGATTTCTGTGCACAAGCTAGTCTGTGTATTTCTATGTTACAAAGTATATTCTCTTTTGTACCCCCTATTTTTCTTGTGTCATGTTGAAATGTGCAATAGTCTATAGTTCACAGTATGCTTTATTGAAAAGTGTGTTTCTAAAACTGCCACATGGTCCCCTTTTTGTATTTGTTAATTTTTCCCTGACAGTTGAGCAGTCAGCCGGTCATGACAGTGAACTTTGCACACCGTAGCCAGCCTGAAGCAGCTGCCTGTGTCACATTGTGCTCTGAGGTGACAAAATGCATGAATTTTCCCCAATTTGAAAGGGCTTTTCAAAAGGAACAACAACAATAACAACAATCTGAGCTCAGTACCTTTCCTTTGATCCTTCCAAGTCAAAATATGTTTCCTTTATAGTAGTAGATGCCAGCCTGTGAAGTTCTGAATAACAAAACATTGAACAAATGTAAGGAAACGATGTCAGTTTTTTAATGTCACTTTGTGTGCTGTTTCACCCCTTGTATTTGTGTAAGACCCTATTTAGATCACTAATTATATATATTAAAAATTATACACATTCAGAAATCTTAATAGCTGTCATAAGCTCTAGTGAAGATAGGTTGCAAATGTATTTTGTTTACACAGAGGGAAAACTATGAATCTTACTTGGCACAAATCTTACTTGTTGCAAATCACAAATCTTTCCTGATTTACCTTCTCACGGACAGTCTGGGGTAAAATCAGCCTGATTACTTATGCAGGTAGGTGCATCCTAATTGACAGGTGGTGCTGTGTTGAGTTGAAACTCTTCCTCCCTTCAGAGTTTTTCAAGCCCCTCATTCATCTGTTTAAAGTGTGTTGCATGCTTTTAAAATTCATGGTTATGAGTGTTTGCAGAGGAGGGCTGGGGTGTTTTTCTCTTTGCTTAGACCCTTCTTTCAGTTTGTATGCACATTGCTTTTAGGTGTCAGTGAACATGAATCTAATATCTATTGAGATTAATAGGTTTTTCAGCATCTCAAGTAAATCTTACTTTTTTTTTCTAGAATGATTGTTTTTACTGTCTACCAAAAGAAAATTCATTTCCTTATTGGTCACAACCTCCTTCAGCCCAAGAAATATCCTTCCACCTGATACATACTCTTTCTGATTGAAAAATCTTCAGCAAAAAATATTTAGATAAAAAACAACACATGTCAGTCTTTGTTACAGAGTGAAGTTTTATCACTGCATCTGAAAACTGGTGATGTTCAAAGAAAGAAAATCTATTCAGTCAGCTGCCAAACTCTTGTGGCAGGATACTGGCAGCAAACAATTGCATCCCCCAGACTGTCTCCTTTCAGCTGACTGAAACAGATGCTCTGTGCGCTCAAGCTCATTCGTTTCCTTGCTGTTAGATTATTTTTGCCCCTGAGGTAAACTTTGCCAACGCCATTCTTCAATATCTGATGATACAACTAGCTTAATGTACACCTTGCTGCATCTGATTCTTGCTGCTTCCCAAAGTCCCTTTATGTTTCACTGTCATTTTCTCTTGTAATGCTTCTTAATGTTCCTTAGATTCTCCTAGATATTTCCAAGAGATATCTCAATAAACCCGGACTTTGATTCACTCTAGTTGTAGAAATAGAACCAATGAGACACATTTTGGACTCCCCGTGTTCATTAGGGACCAGTTCAAGTAGTACCTTTTGTCTCTGAGGCGTAATTCTGTTATCCTACTGCGTAAAGACAGAGTTATATCTCCTGTCTTCAAAAATGCAGCCTTTCTCTGGTTTTACTTTTAATTCACTTTCCAGCTTCCCATCTGCTGCAATCTCGCATCACAGATGTTGAAAAGTGCTAGTTGCTCAGCTGGGTTTCAGACCTAAATCAGAAATTTTGTCATTCTGTTCATAATGCTGGCAGTGGTTTTCCTCTCTTTTGGCCTTCTCCGAGTCTCCGTTTCAACTGCATATGTTGTTTTGTGTTGATTGCTGTATTATGCATATTGAAGGTTCTTCACTCTTTCCCCAATGACTTTTGGCTTTGCCTTATATGTATCATCCATGAGCATTTCAGAATGTGGGATGAAAAGCTTATTTAGGACACTCTTATCTAACTTGAAACACTCTGGGGAGCGAAAAGTTGCTCTGACTACCGCTTTTTTCTGCTAAGACACATTTGCACAAGTCTTCTAGCCTGCCTTTTCAGAGCAGTCCTTTGTAAGAAATCAAACATTTTTAAGCTAGATGCAAGAAAAACATTTTAATACCAGATGAAAATGTTCTTCTGCAGTTTTCTTTAAACATTCTTAAAATAAACTTCATGTTATTTTTCCTTTATCTATCTCTTGCTCAAAAGCATTTGGGATGAATTGTAATGAGTAGAAGGTAATGGCTGCAACAGATAAATAGAATTTGTAACATGATAGAAATATGTACTTTATCACAAAATACCCTATAGACTAAGTAGAGAAAAACTATTTATTTTTAAAGGTCATTCAAAATAACTCCTAAGTAGGTACTAAAATACTGTAATTCTGTACAGCTAGATGAGATCAGATTAGCAGTTTGTTTTTAATGCTTAATTTAGTAATGCCTTTTTTTCCCCCTCACAGCACATAATCCAATCTCCACAGAATCCTTTTTTGTAAATTAAATGATACTGAATTGTATCTCATACCATGGGGGATCATCCTTAACTAAACAAAATACATGTGAGAGAGAGAATTCTACAGATCTGACACATAGATAATCAGGGGAGAGAAATGTGTTTTATTTCTTTGTGGCTGGTTTTTTAATTATTTTTTTTAAGAAAAAGGGTAATTATGAAAGTTGATAATTTTCTATCAATTTCTCATGTATATTGCAGACAAGGTGAATATAGCAAAATGAAAATAGAATGATAGTGTAAATACCTATGAATTGTGCCACTGTCAAGTAGGCAACAGTAGAATATTCGCTATGGTAATTTATAATGTGTAATTCAAGTAAAATGTTAGAGCAAACATTTGTGATCTTTGTATATATAAGCCAAAATTCAAAATCTTAAATGGTTTTAGAAAATGACTTGCTAGTAGAAACCAGAATTGCTTAGGTTAATACATTGTCTCTTTTTCTGTTTCCTGTAATAGAGATACTCACCAACATAACGTGGTTTTCAGAATGTGAATTCTAACCATTTGAACAGACATGCCTCATAGTCAGATGTATTTTCTTATAAAATTGATATTTACAAGTCAGATTATCTGCAACACTTCCCCCACATTTGTTTCCAATGCTCTGTAGCTTCATGTGCTAAGCAGTATTACAAATGCCTTTCCTGAAACACCAAGATGCACTTAAATAGCACAGCTAAAGGTAATTAAAATTAAAAGAATTACTAATTTTAAAGAAAACCAATTGATATTGCCACCTTTAGAATATTCTTAGAAACGAACCTTCTCACTGCCCCTTATTTGTCTCTTGTTTCCATACAGAAAATAGCCTAACTTTCAAAAGCAAGAGAGTTTATTTTTTTCTGTGCACTGAGGACAAAAACTAATGCAAGATGGATGCAGGCAGGTTTCAGAAAATTAAAAAAAAAAAAAACCTTGTCCTGGTTCTCACCATATCCACATATTTAGTCAATACAGGAGAAATTAATTATGCTGTAATTCTATAAAAATGATGGCAATTCCCATTGCTGAGGCAGGCCGGGTTTAACTCCTAAAAACAATAATTGCAAAGTACAGCAGCACGTAGGTGAACTGATCTCTGATTGGAAAACTTGGAACATCTTATCAAAGAGAAATTAAATTGGATTGATTGGTCTGTGAAAGTTGGATTGGACAATTTAGTATTTTGCATAAATTTGGATTATTTGCTTTTTTCTTTCTCATCTCCCACAATCTATTTTAACACTGAAACTTTTTTTTAATCTTCTGCTTATTTTTTTGTTCAACTTCAAGCTTTTCCCCAGTTAAAAAGCTATATGTATTGCAGTGAAACCAAATATATATATTTTTATGTAAACTCTTCATCTCTTTAGATGTATGTTTATGTTGTACATAAATTCCAGGATTAAATTCTGTGAGTTACAGCATCAGATGGTAGCATTGGTAGCAAGTATAATGTTCTTTTTCATATGCCATTTCAACGTTGTCTTTAGTGCATCACAGTAAAATTTGGAACAAATTGTGACATACAGTCCAGTATTGCAAGATCTCCACTCGTCACTCGTTATTTTAGGTGAAATGAATTTTTGAGAGAGAGAGAGAAGGGAAGAAAGCTGGGAACGCACATAACGGATGTCATCTGAAGCTGAGTAATTTAAGGTACCTCTCTTAAAAATCAGAAAATGACACAAAATAATACATGATCATTTTACAATGCTTTTTTATGTAGTAAATA
This sequence comes from Heliornis fulica, assembly GCA_013399135.1. Taxonomy (NCBI): domain Eukaryota; kingdom Metazoa; phylum Chordata; class Aves; order Gruiformes; family Heliornithidae; genus Heliornis; species Heliornis fulica. Next base: position 1,100,088 of record VXBZ01006975.1, on the reverse strand, counting down.
TAGTTATGTGTGTTGTTGCCATTTAAACAGTATTGTAGTCCACTAACTCCAATTACATTTTAGACTTCTGTATTGTCATATAAAACTATATCTGTAGAAATTCATCCGTTTTTTGATCCCACATGCCCCCCCCCCAAGTAGGTTCAGTTTTGATGTGAAATAGTAACTTACCTGATTTCTAGTTTTGACATTTCTTCTGTACTGACTAAAATTGGTTGCAGAACTTCCACTTCTGCAGGTAACAGACTGAAGCAGTCCTGCCTCAGTATGGGAATTGGGCTTGGCACAAGCGTATCTGAGGAAATAAACATCTGATCAGTCAGCGCTTGAGCCGAATGCTGTTGAAATCAGAGGAGTCTGCCATTGATGATGAGCAAAGTAGGGTTGGGTTCTGCTGGCAGTGGTTTTAAAAATTTCTTATGAGGATTAGCCTGGGAAAGCTAAGGTGGAACGTGGGACCGCGAGGGCGAACCCTGGTTGTGGACACGTTAGCTGATGCCTCGGTTCAGGCTGTCGGCTGCGTCAGTACCAGGGCAGACGCGGTTATTGTCAGGAAGTGGAACTGCACTGCCGGGAGTGGGAGAGGAAGGTTTCAGGATAAATCCTCTTTTTCACAAAAGCCTGGTAATGTTGATCTGGGCTTCATGTGGATCTGACTTAGTGGCAGCTGTGGTGTGTTAATAACATAAATTGCTTATTATGGCCATTTCTATTTATTTCACTGTGGTTTAATATACATATATGTGTAATAAGGAGGAACTACTCTGAGTTAAATTAATGTATAATGCAATTGTCAGGTATTTTTAAAAGCCTATTGATCAGCAATTGTGTAAAGTTGCAAGTCATTCAGTTGGTTAACTTCAGTGCATATGCACTAACTACCGCAGTAAGGAAGGATTTCGTCAAAATTCTGGCAGGCTTCTGCAGATATATTGCAGGAGCACCCATCTGTCAGGGGCATTGCATCTCACTTGGTAACTATATTAAAGCAGAAATAATTAGCTTTTATAACTTCCTAGTTTCAAGGGTCTCCCAAAAGTCAATTTTTGTAGCCCATTCACTTGTTTTTAAGAAAGAGCAAAAATGTGTGAGTTTTATTTCTAGAGCACTTGATTTACCTTTTTTTTTGTGCTTCAGAACAGTATCATGAAATATCACACTTCAATCTCGTTTATTTAAAAGGAAAGAAAATAGCTAAAGTTTTTGTAGTTTGTAAAAAGTCACAAGAACAAAGAAACAAGCAAATCCAACTTAGAGCTGACTTTCAGTTGTTATTTCCTGATTTGTGACTCCTCTCTCTTTCACACTGTTGAAAAGTATTTAAAAAGGTTTGTATGTAATGTTTCTTGTCTGCTTTTTGTCTCTAGAAGAAAGTGTGCTCTATTCACATTTATATAAGCTGGAATCATACTTTACAATTGCTGTTGATTATTTTCCCCCCAAATGCAGTATAAGAGGAAAATGAACGTGGCAAAGACTGATTTCTAGGGTTTGGTCTTCTGTAGACACTGAAATAAGGAGATGGGAAACAGCCATTTTCCTTATGAAAGACTGCAAAGAGAGCATCACTTTCTAAGCGAGCTTTTCTGGGGAAGAAGGGGAGAAACCCTAGAATATGGATTCTCATCAGAACCCTTTTGTTAACGGGTATTTTTGTTTCTTCTCTCAAATGACTGAGGAAATATCATGTATGAATTTATAAATAATTGCTTTCAGTTATTTCTTTTGTATAAGCTGCCCAATACCCTTGCTATGCTGTATAAGTTGTCTTTCATGGAACAGTGTGAGTATGAAATAAAAAGCTAATTTTTGTTTTTTAATCATCTGTGGATGCCACTATGAAAGCTGACATTGTTAAAGCCACTACAGAGTTTTCTATGAATACTTGTAAGAATTGCTTTGTTATATATAAACCTAAATAAAGAGATTGTATTGATACAGAGACATTGGATAAGAACATTTAAAAGGCTATTATTTAGGTCTAAAAGAAAAAGGCTTGCTGTAAAATGGTGCATTATTCCATTTATTAAAGATCATATTAATGACAAAAAGTGTGGTCTGTTGTGGGTTTTTTGTGGTGCCGTTAGCCAGGAGTACTAAGGTCTGCTCCCTGGAACCAGAGGAAAACCCCTATTCCCCTCTGGTTGGAGGGAAAGGAACTACTTCACTGTGCAGGCTGAGTGGACGTTCACACCTGAGGCCTCCAGAAGGCTGCACACCAACTGCACCGTTATCACCTAACAGTGAAATAATTGGGGCTTGTCAGCGCTACATTCATGTGGGGCCTCTGCTTGGGTTTCTGCTCATTCTCCCCGCTCAGACAGTTAAGATGCTTGTACTGGCAATTAAATGCAGCTCTGTAGGCATTTCGGAGCAGTAGGCCTTAGGTGTGTCACACCGTGTTTGTCTGCTAAGCGCTTACATGCAGAAAAACAAAAGGAGAAAAAAAAACAGGAAAAAGAACAGGAGAAAGAGACTTAACTAAATTCTGTTCTCCTTCAATTTTGGTTGGTCTGCTCTTGGGTAAAGCACTGGAAAGATGGCAACTGGGCATGTGAGCTCAGCAAGTAACCTTTGCATGTGGGACAGGAATTAAAATAGCAACCCCCTGTCCTTCCCCCACAAACTATTGCACTCTTGCCTTCCTCAGGAGGGGACTATGTGATGGCATTCTTACAGGCAGGAGCTTTCCCAGCCCAAAGCTGCTGTCCTGTCCAACAGAACTCCAAGAGATGGATTAAGGCAGTAGAAGATCCTACAGACTTCCCTGTTGATTGTCTTGACCCAGGAGTTTGTCTGCTGTGCCTCCTGAAGGTAAGGTGCTGGGGAAAAACTGGTCTGGCTTCTGCTGCTCTCTCCTGTACTTTGACTCCTGGAGCTTTTCAAGTCCTGATGCAAGCACTTCGTTGTGAAGGAGTTTTTACTTTTCTTGGGCAATGCTTTGAGGCAGTCTTGCACAAAGTGCGACTAAACTTACTGCCATGTCCCCAGAGTGGTGACCTGCTCTTTTTTTGGTTCCATTCCCAGCGTCCCTGGGTTTGCCTTGGCCTTTGGAAAGGGTTCCATTTTAGCACCAGCTCTGTAACATGACCCTACAGCGCTGCGGGACACATCTTTCACCAAGTACTGGGACCTCACTGGTTCTAGCACTTTCCATTATACACAGGTTGGTGGAACCCATCCTGCACCTCAGTTGCTTTGTTGTTTGTATTTCTCCTCCTTGCTTAATTCTTGTTAATTTATTTTTCTCAATTCACAGTGATGATTCTTGCAAGCAAATATGAATGTGGTACAAGTATTACATGTCTGTGGCCAAAGGACAACTTCCAAAATGCAAGGGAGGGAGACAGAATGAGGAGTTTCATTTCTTGCTGTCATAAATAAGGAGGAAGCAACAAACTGAGGCAAGTAGAGTACAAGTTGAGCACCTGCCTGTATGGCAAGTCACCTCGGTCCCACAAATGAACCCAGAAACCCCTGGCTGCAGGGAGGCACCATGACAAGCCTTGCATCCCCAGGGAGCAGGAGACAGGCTTCACGTTCCAGGCTACATCTTCAGCTACCTTGGTGGTTTCTGCCTCAGAAAAGGATTAGGAAGTTAGGACAGCCAGTGACAAGGAGAACATCCCTCCCAAAAGAGAGCCCCATGCTTACATGCAGTGGCTTGCTCTTGGCTCAAGACAGCTGAGCAACATCAGCTCTCAGCAAAGAGTCTGGCTAGCCAGAGCATTGCCTATGTGTGGGGCTTTAAGGACAGACATTCTCCTTGTATCCAGAGATCTCAAAGGCACTGGTGGGAGCCTGAGGCCTCTGAAGTCCTTCCAAGAACAGCTCCAACAAAGTTAGGTTTCCCATGAGGTTGTATGCAGAGAGAATCGGCAGCGGCCAAGATGTGCCAGGAGTTCTGGGAACCACCTCAAGCTCTTGTTTCCCTGGGGCACAAGAAGCCCATTCTCTCCTGCCCTGCCCTGTGCAGCAGCTTTGCCTCTGGAGTGAATGAGAAAAGTGGATGTCAGCACTGCAGCAAGTTGGGGAAGGATGCTGACATCAATGCAGAAATAACAGTTCTACCTTTGATGGTGCCCTCAACAGAGGGGCTGCAGCTACCAAGGATGGCTGGGAGTCTGTGTGGGGGCAGCAGTGACAAAAAGACGAGATGCACCCCCAGCAATGATCACTCCTTGCCCTCAGCAAGCAGAGCCTGGCCCTACCCCGGCAGGTGTGGCTGAGTTATCCTCAGGGCATCTGAGAAGCCTTAACCCAGCTCTGCAATAACAAAGTGTTTCTTGTGAATTTTAACGATAGATTTTTTTTTACTGGGTGTGTGAGCTACTCAAGCTTAAGAAATAGTCTCCTTGTAGATCTCCCTGTGTGACCTCATATACGTAGCTAAGCCAACACTCTCCTGCAGAAATAACAACCACTTTCATTCGGCTTTTGCTTTGCTAATGGGAAATGAAAGTAAAACAACAATAATTATATTCCCCTTTGTTCCAGAGCAGTGATGCAGCTGCAGAGCGTACTTTGTTGAACGTAGCCATGTCAGTCTTCCATTTGTTTCCATTCAGGGTTTTTTTACCCATTTATTCCTTGCTAAATCTGATGTTATGGAAATTCTCCACGTGGAGGAGATTACAGACATCTGCTCACTGCCATGACCCAAAGAATGTTCTGTTGGATTAGAAGGTTAATTTTCCACTGGCAGGAAAACTCGACTATACCAAAATGTTTGTATCTCTATAAATTCAGCTTTTCATGTTAGCCTGAAAGGTTGACATTCTCCATCCAACAAAGAGTTGAAATGGTTTAATTCCTAGAATTTAAATGGCACACTTGAGTCTTCTGCTTTTAAGTCTGGGGACATCTTCTTTCAGCTCTCAGTACCACAGGGAAAGTCTGCGAGAAATCCACAAATGGTGATCTGAGCCGAAGTCATGCTTTGGGGATCACTCATGCCTCTTTTTACAATGGCAACAGATAAGGCTCCCTGAGGACAGCTGGTAGACTCTGGAGCAGCCCTGTCTGTCGGGAGTAGTCTCTGGAAGATGATTAAGGAAAGCAAGTCTGCAGCATCTGAGCAAAGGGCATTTCTAGATGGGGCTCACACAGGCACTGGAAAAATATTAAGGTTGCAAATATTGAAAGAGGTTGGAAATGCCTGATCCAGATGGAAGGACAGGGCATTACTAAGACCCTCTATTGCATCCAAGCACCTTTTAAGAATGAGGACGTACACCCATACAGAGCAGGTGTGGTTAGGGTAGATGATGGGCAACGTCAGTGGGCAGCATCTCAAGTACATGAGATGGATCTGAGGAAGGGAAAGAACCTGGAAAGGAGTGATGTTTGTTTCAGGCATCAGCAACTCAGTAGGACCTGGCATTTGCCTCTGGCCCTGTCAATTTCTTTGTTGTCCCTGCCAATCACTAATAGGAAAGGGTAGTGTAGGGTGTTGTGGTAAAGGGGGTACTGAGGTTGTACAGCTCATATCATCAGTGTCACCACTTGCAGCAGGCCTGCAAGCTGCTCCTAGGGATTGTACAGGACATTTTACTTCCCTCTCTAAGTGCAGCTTTTGTTTGCAAGAAGTCCATGTCATCAGATTTCCTAATCAGAATGACCACAAATTCAGTTTCCGTAAAGTTTTATGTGAGTGAAACTGTGTGAGTAAGAAGTGAGGTTAGTTTGTGCTCTGCCCCTGGCTTGTTACTGATAGTCTGTATTTTTTGCAGTGATTGCTATTCTAGCAGTCTACCATAATACTGCAATTATACCTATTTTCTCAACCTCTTTCTCCCTTTTCCTCCCCCTCCCATTTCCTCTTATTGGAAAGGTAATAATAATTGAGCCCTACAGATAAGTTATAAAGAGTAATTTCTAGCATCTCCAGGTCTCCAGATTAGTTAAAAAATCAGATCTGAACACAAATCATTGCAGCAAGTTGTAGGTCTGACTCTAGCCCATGAGTTAGGTGTTACTGCTGCACACATCGGGTTTACTGGTGCAGCCAGTGTGTGTACGGGTGACCAGAGAATCTTCTGCAGGAGGGAGTCCTTGCCGAGGCAGGGAGTATTTATTGGGAACCTGCATTTCTGTTACCATGCCAAGAATTTTCTTGCAGCAATATTAAAAATTCTGAATCAAGTCTCAGAAATCACTATTAAGCAGGCTAATTTTATTAATTGTTTGCTTCTGGAAAACTGGAATGCAAATAAATCGTGTTTGAGCTTTACGCTCTGATCATGAGGGACAGAAACACGCTTTTAAGGCACAGGCAAGCAGAAGTTCCCATCTGCTGACATAAGCCATGAACTGAGACTGTAAGTAAAATGTGAGGTATTTGCAGCCAGAAACATGCAGCAGCATCAAAAAGGCAGGCTTGATTTAGGGCTGTGTTAACCTTACCATAGCAGCCAGTCACAGGAGGTACTCATAGGTTCTCCTGCTGCAAACTAGCTGCCAACAAGCCGCAGACTTAGGAAGCCTTCCCCTACTCCAGGTTGGGGTGCAGGAGGCAAGCAGAGGAACTGAACTCTGCTGAGGGAGGAGGAAGGGCAGGTTGGTTCATGATCTACCCTCTGCTGGGATGCCAGCTGGGAGACCATGCTGGTGTATGGCAGAGCTGAGCCATGAGGCATGTTGTGCTCAGGTTGCTGCCCCTCACCTCGGGGGAGACAAGTATAGCCTAATTTAACCACAGGGCCAGTATATCTATATGGAAGGAGAAGCAAAATCATTTTGTCACTGCCTCTCAGTGCACGAATAAGCCCTCCCAACTAGCTTTTCACTACCTCTTTAGCTTTCCTAAATGTTATAAAAATAAACAGAAGCAAAATAAGATTGTAGGCCTGAATCAGAAGGAGCAATCTCTCCTTTCTGTTCTCTAAGTGAAGAGTGTCTACGGTTATATGCCTCTTGATCACCTATATTTATCATCCTACAATATGGCTATAAAATCTACATTATTTAAATATTGTTATTTATCAAATTAATTATTAATGTCAACAATTGAAATACATATTTTAAAGTATACAGTTCCATTATACTCATGGGACAGAAACTGTGCCAGTGGCTTGTAGAAACAATCAGTATTTAATGTTCATAAGCCAAGAGTTTCCTTCTATAGCTCATATTATTCTTCTGCCCTGAAACTAGAAATACAGAAACATGTGTTACATCTCTGTAATCAACACAGATGCAAACAAAACTCTGCATTATATTTCAAAGCTCTGTAAATATGTGCTAAAATTGTTAAATTTTGGAAAGATAACTTTAAAGAAAAATTACTTGCTTCCTAGAAGGAAGGAGTTTTATTGTTGGGGACAGAGGGTGTGTGATGTGCAAATTATCATTCAGCATCTTTCTCGCAGGATACCTAGGGGAGATTAAATTTTGTCTATTTAAATGAACTAGGGCACTTCTCTCAGTGTTTCTGAAACCAAAGACTCAGAAATGGGGGGGGGACAGCATGCCCCTCCTGCTCCTCAGTCTCTGCTCACAACAGAACCCAAGCTCAACTGGCAAGAGAGAATTCATGTTCATTTACCCAAGCTGGACTCCAACCACCCCTTTCATTCAGAGGCTGGACACTCACAATGAGATTATCACTTAGTGCTGCTGCTGTCATTTCATGTGTTCAGAAAACTGATCTGCATGTGTGGAAAAATCTGTCCCATGTAGGTGAACTGAGCGCTGGCTTTGAAGGGAATTAACCTCGTAGGGAATTATGCGTGCTGTGAACACCCAATGGAAACGTCTGTCAAGCCCGCAGTTAAGTGTTGCATTGAGGAATAATGTTTGTCAGAAACATGTTATCCTAGCACCTGTGGGGCACTGAAGCCTCAGGATGTTATTTGTATGACAACTTTTCATAAAGACTGTACTTCATAAAATGTGGCAGGAGCACATTTGCTCTAAGTTGTCTTTTGCTTATCGCATGTAGTTTGATTTATGTCCAAGGTCCCATCTGTTGTTTTTTATTGTTTTAATCTTAATACCTTATTTCAATCTGCTTCCTTGCTCAAATCCCTCCAGATATTCTGGAATATTAACTAGGATCTTACAGGTTTTGTGTGAAGCAAATTCTATTACATTTGTCCTATTTTTTTTAAATGTCTTTTCTCCTTGTTGATGTTGAACACCCACATAAACAAGCAAAACAAACTCACTCTGCAGGGGAGAGATGAGAAATGCAGTTAAATATCCTGGGGCATAATCTGATGTTTAGATTAGACTCCCAGAATCTTTAGCCTTTCAACCTTCAATATTGCTCGCAACAACTGTACGTAAAAAAACAATTTCAGGCAGTAGGCTGTTCCTTTACGTGTGCTGCTTTGCATTAATTTAATTTTGGAACAAGACAAGAACATATTTTAAGCTACTTGGAGCACAGTCATTTCCCATAATCTTTGTTATTATTAACAGTACGTTTTTCATATATATTACTATGAGCAGCAAGTGGTTCTACTCATAAACTTTTGGTCCTTAGTACAGTAAAACTCCCTTAAGTCTTAGTTGTTCTGACAGCCATACAGCAGGATTTGGGCCTGTGAACTTAAACCTCTTTGACCCATGTTTCTCTGCTTCTCGTTCAGGATTACTATTTTGGCCACTTCCCTGACTTGTTTGCATCCCTATTTTCAGCAGGTTGCAAACTTGTTCACGTGCAGCTCTGTGTGTCTTAGCAGTCTGCCTTTGAGGGCACTCTTGATATGCTTCCAATGTCTGGATTGGTCTGTTTGTAGCTTTTACTACACACCATATTTTAAGAAAGAACCAATGCCTTGCTGGGAGCGCTCGTCACGTCCCAGATGGCACTGCAGGATGGTATGGGAGCATACCATCGTCTGCTTGGCAGGCCAAGAGGCTGATTAAAAGACCAGGTAGAGAGGAGCTCAGACGCAGAGATGGATCCTGTGCATGTGGGATCACATGTGACTTCAGTGAGCATGGAGTCACTGAAGTGACCGAGGTCACTAAAAGGCTGGTTTGAGTGATACTGGTAGAAGGCTCACGGGCTCTGTGATGACAAGTTTCATTCCTGCTGTTTGGATCACTGTTGGAACCATTACGTTAGGTGCTATGGCCAGAGTAAGGGTGTCATAGATGTGAAGAGAAAAAAAACAGCCTAAAGTTTCCACATTAAACTATATGAAATGTGTTGTTAAGGGTCGATCGGGACAGCGTTTGGCAAAGTCTGAAGGCAAAAAGCAGTGTGACAGCTGAAACAAAACCCAAAGCTTGTGAGGTGAGAATTACCAGGAGAGTCTGGGTGATCTGGATTTCAAGCTATCTAGGGCTGGGGTTATGTTTTGCGGCGGTTTGTGCAAATAAAAAAAAAAAAAAGTTTCAAAACTGTTTTCAAGTAATTCATAATCCTGCTTTAGTAGTTTCCATTATTTCCATAAGGAGTAGGAGTAAGATCCTGTTGTAACACATTTGCCACAGTTTAAACAAATTAATGTATGAAGTACGTGGTGTTTGATTAGGTCTGAGTACATGACTTTACATGTTGAACTTCCACGCTCAGTGCCTGTAAAGCAATACAACTGGCTGATAAGCAGTATGCATAAATGATTTGCTTTATATTCTCCTAACAACTGTGTGGAACAGTGCCGTTTTTGCAGTGTGACAATAATGTGGGAAGCACTATAATTGTCACAGATATCTTCTGCATTGAAAGTCGTGACTTGGCTCCATAACGTGCATCATGCAAATAAATATGAATCAAAACCTTTCATTTTTTGGCCTCTTCAAAACAGTAACGGGAATCAGAATGTGTTCAGAATGTTTTATGCCTTAGAAATATCTTTATGGCACAGTGCTTCCAAACAACCCCAGTATTTCTGGAGAGGAGAAACTGCCAGTACAGTGGGTCTGCCACAGCAGTAAGGATTGCATCTTCTGCTCTTGACTGAAAATTGGGAAGGAAGGGAAATAAATGTTGTGTTGGTTAACCTGCTTTAGGATAACTGTGCTGTCCTGAGTTGCCAGCAAAGCACTACACTGGTTCCACTTCTCCAGTGCCGGGGTGCTGGCTTTCTACCTCCCAGGCATTTACTTGTGTAGCACTGCAAAGTTCAGGTTCTCCTTTTCAACATATACATGGAGACACAGAGGGAATTATGAGACCCCTTCACCTCTAGTGCGCATACTGTTCTCTGCCTCACAGCCCTTCCTGACGAGGAGAGCACTGTCTCACAGATATTTCAATAACTAAGCAGTTTATCTAGGATTTTGATGCTTTGACACGTTGTATTAGCAGCGCTTGTGATGGCTAAAAGAAAAGGATTGGGAAGGGTCCCTATGTCTGTAATTTATAAGGTGACGTAAGTAAATCTCACACTTCACAAAATGGATACCATAGACTGATGGTGATCTGCCAGACTTCTAGTGCATTCCCTTGATGTAGGCACTTTCAGGGATAGCCCAGGATAATTCTCAAGACTGGGCACAGTCTCTTGTAGCCAGTTTTGTTTGACCCATCCAGCTATTCTGCAAGCCATATTACTAGTATTTGCAGCACTTGTGAGCAAGCATAATGTCCTTCAGAAGAAATTATTAACTCAGAATGCAAGAGCTAACTTAGTAACAACCTCAACACCAGAATTGCGTCCATCTTTTGCCAGTCTGCCTTCTCATTAAAAACTCTTGACTCTGACAGGAGCTTTAAGCTTCAAGGTTTCTGGTGGACCAGTGTCCAGACATCCCTTGCTTGTCAGATTTGTTAAAACATGTAAGCCACAAGGCTGGAGCTCTTCAAAGGGGAAGTTGGGGATTTTATATGAAGAAGGCTTCAATCAGGAACAGTGAAGGAAAAAGAAGAACAGGAAAAAAACCCAGCCCCAAGCCCAAGGAAGCCTAAGAGAGAATGGCGTGTACTTTGTTGTCACACCATTTGTATCACATCAGTGGTATTCAACTGCAACATGTAGAGCAATACTGGGAAGTTCTGGTAGCCCAGAGAGAGGATTTAATGCTTCCTTTATGTCTTGAAAGTGCTAAAGTGTGTTTACCTTGCATCAAAATAATCCAACCATATGGACGAAGGCCTATTCAGTGCACATGACCCCTTCTCTGATGAACAGATCGGGATGAGAGGATGCCAGCAGTTATCAGGCCTTTTAAAAAGACTGCAGTGAAGATGCAACTAATCCGACAGAGACGAGTAAAGGGGGTCAAGTCTGCCTGGATATTACCCACGTATGCGGTGCCATCATCAGCAATGCTAAGCTGGCGGCAGAGCGATTGGATAAACCGCTCCCGAGCCCTCGTCCGCCCGTAGGAACGATCGCGCAGCCCCGCTCCTAACGCACAAGCGTTCCCCGGGGCCGGCCCCGACACCAGGGTAAGCGGCAGCCGCCATCCCTGACGGGTTCCAGCCTTTCCACGTGACCGCGGACACCTCGCCCTGGGCCGAGCCGCGAGAGGTGAGGAGCGGTCTCACGGCCGCTCCCCCAGCCCCGGACGGATCGCGGCCGCGCCTGGCCCCGGTGTCGCCACCGTCTCCCGAGACCGGCCCCGCAAGCACGTGCCGCGGGCGGCGCGCGGCCGAGCCGCGTGTCCCTTTAAGCGCTGCCCCTCCCCCCTCCCCGCGCAGGCCCGGCCACTCAGGAGCGCGCCCCGCAGCCAATGGGCACGCCGTAGCTGCGCGAGCGGAGCAGCGGCGCGCCCAATGGGAGGGCGCGAGGGGCGGGGCGGGCGGCCGGGGCACTATTGTTGATGAGGAGCGCGGAGGCTGCGGAGGCAGCGCGGGTTGCCCCGGCGCCGGGGGTTGAGGCGTCGGACTCTTCCGCGAGGACCTGCCCGCACCCGGCGCTGTTCCCTTTCTCTCCGCCGCCGGCCGGTC
>VXBZ01006975.1:1069339-1087940 GCA_013399135.1 Heliornis fulica | reverse complement strand
TGCGGGCTCTCACCTTGTTCTTCTCCGGTGCCTCCGCTGCCGGAGGGCAGCGCTACAGCGGCGGGCAGGGTCCGGCACCGGCGACACTCTCCGGAGCAAGGCAAGAGCTCCCCGGAGAGGAAGAGCCCCAGCTCCCCCGTCTGTAAAGGTGAGCGCTCCTGTCAGCCTGCACCTGCTGCCCGGCAGTTACCGGTGAGGGGGGTGCGCGCGCGCGCGGCCGTTACCTGAGGGTGGGTGAGGGGGGTGTGCGCGCGGCCGTTACCAGAGGTGGATGTGGCCGGGGTCGGTGGCCCAGGTCTCTACCCGGTATGGCCGAGGCTCAGGCAGCGTTTAGCGCGGTGGGAGGGCTGGGGGTCGGCGGTGCCCGCGGCCCGGCGGCGTGCCTTCGAGGGCGCCGTGCTCCGGGGGCAGAGGTGGGAATGGGGGCCTCTGCCCAGGCTTGTGCCCGTGCCGAGCCTTCTCTGGCGGAGCGGCTGTGTATGGAAGGGCTTGTTGCTTTTGTTGCTGCTCTGTGGCTTCCTGGCTTTTAGAAGAGGGACGGAGTAAGCCGAGCGTGGGGAATTGCAGCCGCTCCTGTGGCGCTTCTGCAAGTACTGCCGAGGGTTTCCAGGTGAAAGAGAGGCAGTGTTGTAGGAGATGTACTTCAGGTGCTTCGGTACAGGCTGAAGGTGAACTTGGTGTTTGCGGGCTGCTGGGAAGCCTTCGCGTCTCCCTTTTCTGTGCATCACGTGCCAGATGGTATGTGGGTCCAAACGGTGTCCACGAGGCTGCGAGTAGGAAATTTCACTAGCTGTGTAGGAAAAAAGTCTGAAGCACCTGAAGTACCCTGAGGGGTAGTTAGTATCAGCGCAAGCCATGCAGAGGGATGTGTGAGTTTGAGAGTGATGTCAAGCTTGCGCTACAACAAAGATAGAAAATAGTGTCGGTATGGCACACATTCAGTATCAAACTGCTCCTTTTTTTCAATAATTCATGAGTACTGTGAAGTGTAAACAATATGTGGCATCTGGTTGAGGATAATAGATGCTTATATATGTAAGTCCTTTTTCTTCCCAGGGTGAAAGTTTACTCAAAAAATGTGTGTGCGAGGCTTTGTGTTAATGTCCTCAAATCTGTGAAAAAATCGGTTATTTTTGAGACACCAAAGCTTACAGCTACTCTTATTCATGAAAATGCACTTAGTAATCTAAACAATAAAGTTGATAAATATACAGAAATGTATATGCAGAAATCTAGGACCAACACAATTCCTTTTAACACTTAATTTCAATCCCCCTTTCTAAAATAACGGTTATAACCAGACAACCATGTGGGGAGTTTTTGTTGTTTTTCTTTGTTTTGCTATCCTGGCTCTTGAGGAATGATGCTGCCAGGTTAGACAGTTGTAACCAATTGGTTTAGTACTTAAGATAATGTCTGAATTGTGGGGGTTTTTTGTTGGGTTGTTTTTTTGTCTGTATTTTTTAAAATTCAGACGTACCCCTTTGCAATTACCTCATCTACTTGTCTTGCAGTGTAAGAGCAGTGCCACAAATGTATTTAAGTTCTGAATTAGATTTTCTGCTTTCCACTTAAGAGTAATGTGTTGGTTTTGTTTTAAGGTTATTGTCTGAGGCTTTGGATTGTGGAATGTGTGTATTCTTCATTTGAGATTCTTGTTAATCAGTAATCGGAAAGACTTCATACACATCATGAAATCCAGTCGTCTTTCTGTAAACTTTATAGAAACTCTTGCCCAAGATGCAATCTCCTGGCCTAGAGAATGAGGAACAGAATGGTTAGCCTTGAGATCCAAGTTCAAAAGCTGTTTGTAAAGGCATGCATCACACCACTTAGGGTGGAAAAATTGCACTGACTTCAGATCATTGTATAGATGTCTGTTGAAACCATGCTTTACTTCCTTACTGGTTCTGAACATTAGCATATAGGAAGAAACAAATCATTTGGTCACTCTACTGCATTAAGATAACTCCACTAGCTTTTTATGCTATGTGTGAAAAGAGTAGTGTCCGTTTAATGATTTCCAGGTGTTTAAATTTCTGAACAGTACTTTTATTAATGCAAAAAGTAAATTAAACCTGTTTAACATTGCTTAGTGCTTCTATCTGTAGTCCATTGTTTGTTAGAGACTGAGTTAACCTCTTTTTTTCTCTATGTAGACGAGAAATCTCAGTGGTAGCTGAGAACATGGAGGAGGAACTTTATTTTTGCTAATGAGACTATGGTTGTGAAGTGAAGCCATGAAGGCCACTTCAGGGTATCAGTCAGAATCTACTGCAGAATTACATGGGGTTTCCTGTTTCTTGTTTTCAGTTGATGATGATGGCTTTTGTTCATTCCTGCAGCCATGTTGTGTATTTGTTTTTTTGTTGGTTTTTTTTTTTTAGATTGAAAGGAACCTTGAGGTTAGACAAATGAGTTTCTTCTGAACTTTGATAGTGGTTCTGTAAGTTGTATACTTGCAACTCAGCTTCATGGTTTTTCAGATTTTCTGGGAAGCAGTGGAATAGTTTTCAACATAGTTTCCATCAGCATGCTTAGCACTTGAGAACCCAAATGTGTGAATTTACAAATGTGATTTAGATTCTTTTGGGGGATTTTGATGGTGGGATTCTTTGGATGCAGTGTTTAGTTTTTTTCTTTCTTTCTTGTTTTCTGATCAGAATTGCAATACTTAACTGGTTGGGGTTTTTTTTTTTTTGAGGATGGGATAATTACAAACTGAAGATTCCATGGCACAACTTCTAAATTTCTTGCTGTTTTCCTCCTAAATGTGACTGAGAGCCTAGGTCTTCCTATTGTGTGTTATTAATCTTTTACTTTCCCACCCTACAGTCTCTTAGCGCTTATTTTACAGGCTTCAGCTTCTGCTTGCATGTTAATGTGTTCTGTCCTTTCAGTCACTGGTGTGGTCTCACTTGTACACTGTGAGGTTTGTCCTGCAATATGCAGTTTGTGTGTCTCCTTACCTTTCTGCAGACTACCCCTGCTAGAGGAAACTGTTTTGACCTGATAGTAGTCTGTTATAAAATATGAGAGAGAAATGTATATACTCTACCTTTATTGTTGTTTTTATCTTGGCTTATGAATAAAGATCAAATATGATCTTATTACTTATGTTCTTATATAAAAACATCCCCTCAGAAGTTCCAAGTGTTCAGTTCCAGAAATGATATAATGCATCATGCTGTGTAAACAAGAAGTTCAAGAACAGAACCATAGCAGTTGTTTACTGACCCTTTCAGGTGCCTTGAGGTTGTGAGAGATTTCTCTACTGGGTGCTGAACTTTATGCTATATTCCACTTTAGTGGACATTTAAATTCTGAAAATTAAGAAGAAAAAAAATTTAGTTTTATCTTGAACTACATTGGTCTTTCGTTGTTTAGAATAGTATGTGGAAGAGTAGTATTAAAGCCTACTTTTGTGAGAGGAAATTATTTAAGTTGTTCTAAAGCTATTTTGGAATGTTCTGAAGTATAGCTGTGAACCCCTCCTTAAGGTAGGGAGAAGGTACTCTATTACACTCTTAAATTTCACTTTGGAATTTATTTATTTTAAGAGTTTGAGTGACATGATAATATCTGCAGACCTGTCAACATTAATTACCAAGGTTTTGGAGCACTTACAAAAGAGACTACAGTAGGAGAGAGTACAGAAGGCTTTGTGTACCCCTTACATGGCAGCTTTGCTTACCCAAGCAGTTTAACAAATGATAGGTGTAAAGAAAGTGAGTTCCCTTTTACAGATTGTACTTGAGGTTTCTTGTGGCCATGCTTCAGGATAGTTTGTTTGGATTAAAAATCTTTCTATTTACTGAAGTAACTTGAACATTTTGAGCTTTCTGAGGCTTGGTTTTGTAAAACAACATTAGTTCAGTCATTCTCCCGCTGAGGGATCATTTTGCATTACTAGAAACAAAAGAGTGAGTGGTTCTTTCATATTTATAGCTTGGATTGTCTTCTGAGGGGAATACAGACAGTTGTGCTGTGTGTCTGTTCTCAGTACTGTCTGAGCCTGTTGAATACTTTGAGTGAAACATAAAAAAGGTAGGTGAAGCCCCTGAGATCATTTGTGTTTGTACAAGTTTTTGGGAAGAAACAGCTATGCATGGGAGAGATTCCATTAATGTCCTTTCTGAGGAAAGGCTAACCGAAACAGAACAAAAAGGTCAGCTGTATGCCTAGATGCCAGAGAAGCTAGTTGGGTCTTACTCTTGGCTTTTTTTGTTTGTTGGTTTGGTTTTTTTTTTTTTTTTTTTTTTTTTTTAATATCCTAGCTGCATAAAACCTTCAATTATTATTCTTTCAGGGAATTCTTTGAGGCTAATATTGTCCTGTGCTTCTCAGTGCCCCTTCCTGCTGCTTGCTAGTTTTTTCTCACGGTGTCTGTTAGAAGATGTCTCTTCAGTGTTTTTATTTTCATTTCTCAAAAAAATAATTTTAAATGTGTAGAAAAGATAACAGAAGGGCTGTAACTTGAATCTTCAAGTTACACTTAAGCAGTAACCCTTATTTTGCAGTTCTAAGAACAGTTCTGAATTCTTCCCTTTGAGGATGTATGTGCGAGACCATTCCTAATTTTTCCTTCCTTTCTATGTATAGCAATTTTCTCTTATGAGGTATCCAATTGAATCATATGTTCTCACACTATAATTTCCTTTTTCAGTTGTAATTGTAAAACTTTTATGCTAAGATCCCCTTAAGTCAGGGGATCTCTCTTCTATTTGTTCATTATATGTTAGCCTAACAATGAGTAAAATTGAACTGCCTTAGCTTAAATTGCCTACCCAGATGCCTGACTTCACAGTTGCAATAGACATGTGTAGTACTGGTTTGCTTGTAGCACTTATATCCACCAGTGCAATGACTTGTGAAGACATGGTAACTTGCTTGTTATTTTCCCACTTTATGAACTTTGATTTGTTGCATATGTTCTGTTTATGATTTGTTTCTATTATTTTTGCTTTGAAGCCAGCTTGCAGAAAGACTTTGTCTCTAAATAAATTTAGAGTAGTGGGGGACGGATAGGAAGGTTGATATTTATCACAAATATTAAAGATATAATCAGGCCACTTAAAACAGATCTGATATTTCAGAAGCATCTATTTGATGAAACAGCTCCATTGTTTTTCATCAGCCGCAGCTGTTGTAACTGTTATCTCTGTGGAGGCAGATCTCTTGTTATGTAGGTCACAACAAGGAAAAGTAGCAGCTGAACACTTGCTTCAAGGATTGTAGAGGAAAGTGCAATGAAAACATTGTATATGTTCCCATTGAAATGTTTTCAAACAGCAAGAGGAGTTGTGTGGTAGACTGACAGTATGTATTAAGGCATCTTGTGACTTAAAGTAAAAGTGTATCCAAGCATCCTTGCCCAATCTAAAAAGGAGTAATTTGAAACAGAATGCCTTGGTAGAATTAAGTCAGATGAAAAGAAAATACTTATGCAGGATTTGTGCCTTGATATGAGCAGCTCCTCTTGAACTTAAATAGTAAATAGGGTCTTTAGTTTTCATTCCTTCTGTCCAGCAAAATATTCTTTATGCCTTTTTTTTTTTTTGTGGGGAGTTACATATTTTCTGCTGCTTCAGTTCTGAAGCTGCCTGCTGCTGTGGCTTTGCAGATGATATGACTGACTAAATTTCTGATTTTTTTAAAAAAATTTTTGCCCTCTATACATTCTCTCTGTTTCCTCTAAGTAAAAAGAGAGAAGCTTTTTGAAGAGGAAGAATAATAATTTGATATAAAAATAGGGACATTGTGGCAGCTATAACTGAGGCAAATAACATGTTTGATATAACACTGGAAGTAAGTGTAGTTTTTAAGGAATGACCCATTACATTAGCATGCTAAAGTTTCCCATGGTACAGGCAGAAGGAATTGCTTTTAAATCTGATATGAACAGATGCTTTGGTGTGCTGGATGGTGGTAGTAATAGAGAATTTCTTTGATATAGGAGTCTTAAGTGCATAGTAACTCCAAAATTGAGCTTTGCTTCTGCTACCTGAGAGCAGTTCTGTTGTGAGCTGAACAGTAAGTTTTGTCATTGTTGGTAACAGTAGAAATAGTAAACCAGGTGATGTTTTTAGACTGCTTTATGTGAATGTGGCTGATTATAGTGTTAATGATTATTTCCCACACTTTCAATGTATACATTAATGCAAAATCTGCATGAGGGTATTTAGAATGTCACTGTCTGGTGTTCTGTGAGAGTAAAAGGTTGTCCATGCCATGGAGATCTATAATGGGTTTTATTAATATTTATCTTCACTAGATTGAAATTGAATTCTGAACTTGTGATGGTAGGATTTTTATTTTTTTGGCTAGCAGTCAAGCACTAATCAGGCTCAACTTCTTTTCCCTATAAACGAGTTTGTTGACTAGAAATGGCTATGTTGTTTAGACTTTTAGTGCAGAATTCTTCCGAAGGCAGCCAGGAAGGACATATGACAGAGTTTTTCCAGTGCCCTTGTAAACCTTCCATCTTATCTGTATTTTGTTTGATGTGTTCTAGCCATTTGTTTTAGGCCTTTATGTTTATTACAGGTATGATTAGTACATGATTCATTCAGATACAATTCTGTAGGGAGTAGTGAATTGATATTAAGCTTAGATCATTGTGATCTGTGAATAGGCATTTTATGCCTAGAATAACTAGTAACACATAATGTGTGAGTGTACAGGTATATCTAAACACGAGGTCTTCCTGTTTGTTGGTGTCCTTATTTTTAACAAACCTCAATTACTATTTTGAGAAACCTTCCTCCACAGTGCTTACATTTATTAGATTGCAGTGTAGTCTTTTACTGCTATTTTAAGATATCATTGACAGATGGGGTAGGTTCAAAGTTTTGTTTTTAACCATATTCTTCTTTCTTATGTTACTTCCTGTGCTTGTTATATTTAACTATTTTCAGTAAAGGTTCCTGTTAGGACCTAAATTGTTCTGAAAAGCAATATTAATGTAAACACTAAAAATGAAGTGTTACAGAAGGTGTAGTCAGACAAATATGAATGTAGTTACCAAATAGCATGTAAAGGGAGGAGATGTCTTGGTTGTCTTGTAAAATGTAAACCATTAAATTATAGAAAATGGCTTCTGGATCTCACGGTTAGACATAACTCTGCCATATCTTGCACACTGAGTAGTTAATAAAACATGAAAGTTTATAGTGTACTCCGAGTTAAAGTAGGTTTAAAGGTCTAGTGGGATGAGCTCTAAACTCAGCATTAAATCAAAAAAGTTCAGCACAGATTTCCTTTGTTAGCCTTTATATGTTCTTCCAAGTCTTCATCATCGAAGAATCCAATGACTGTTCAACCTTTGAGGGAATAAATGGTGGTGTGAGAGTACCTGTGGAACATTTGAGACATAAGGATCTTTTTAAGGAAACAAAAAAATATAATTCATTGCTTATTAAAAATGAATTGAGTCTGGAAAAGGAAACTTAATCCATGAAGTAAAAGTATCTTGTATACCTAAAATTATAGTAGTACAGATTTGATGTGATTTAATGTAGGCAATTATAATCGAGCTATCTCTTGAGTTTTTTCTAATCAAGTTTTCTTATTCTAGCTGACAAATCAAGACCACCATCATCAAGCCCTTCCAGTATTATTCGCCGTACTTCCTCATTGGATACACTTGCTGCTCCTTATCTTGCTGGACAGTGGCCTCGTGATAACCATGGACAAGCTGCTCCATGTATGAGAGACAAAGCCACACAGGTAGGACAGATTTTGTTTTCTGCCTTCATGTTGAAATACTCTGGATTTAAATGTTAGAAGCTTTTCCTTTGAAAGCGTTCATTTTAGCTTTCTTGCTTGCACTTTGATTCACTTTCAAATTGCAGGAATCCTGTCTTTGCTATTATGTATGTGGTTTATTTGCATTCTACTATTAAGCAAAAGCTGTGAACTGTTAAATCTGAGGAGTTCCGCTTTCTTCTTGCCTCAGAAACACACTAGTGGATTGCACATGTTTTCTCATTGTTCTTATGTGCAGTTCACTAGATTGCATTGGAGTTAAGTTTAAATTTATACAAGATAACTTAGTGACTTCTTGTGTGTCTATCTGAAAAAAGAATAAAAATCTTCTGTAGTGCTGTTATAAAAGTTATTGTAGACTTTTCTATGGTAGCTGTTTATCCTTTGATTGTAAAATGCTTTTAATGTACACCTGGGATCTGTGCACCAAGTATAGAGTTGTATATATATTGAAGAGCTGCCTCATTGAACTATGAATGATGCTCAATTTTAGCTCAAGGGGAGTATTAAAAAAGGACATGATTTGACAATAAGCTTAAACTACTTCACTAAATTTCACAAGTTATTAATTTAGTCTCGTGCCACCTGTAAAGACAATCAAGAAATGGTTGAATGAAATTTGAATTACAAAAGTTACATGCTTATTGTGACAGGTTTTTTTAATCATTCCCCTTTAAGGGAGTTGTTGTTACATGGTATGCTGCTGTAATCAAAAGAGGTTCAAGATGGATTTTTACCATAAAATAGACCAGTGTTTTAATTTCTTCTTCTGTGGATGCAGTCTGGCAGTGAATTTCTCAAAATTTGTAAAGAGAAAAAAAGAGCCAAACATACCAGGTTTTAAATTCTTATTCCTAATGCATGGTTTCAACAACAGGTCTCCACTAATTAAAAAACCCAAACAAACCATAAGTAAAATGAAGTCAGAAGACAAACTGACAGCATGTGAGACTAGAGTTTTAGCCTGCCTTAGGCTTGGTAACAATAACAAAAATATGACCACCTAGGTTTCAGTGTGCTGTCTAATAATATGTGTAGGATGTTGAGCAGATGATGTCTGCAGTGTTGTTACTGTATGGACTTCTTAAGATCCACAGTGTTCTGCAGAAAGGACTACAAGTCAAAAAGCAGATCAGTAGAAAAATTTTTTTTTGTTTTGTAGGGCAGCAGGCCCATGTGGATAAACTGAAACTAAAAAATGGCAAAGACAGAGTTGAGGAACATATTTTCTGTGAAGGAAGATGAATTGGAAAAATGGTTAGAAGATGGGGTGTAAAAAGATGAGCAAATCTTAGAGGACGATGATTCTTGGACGGTGTATTATTGAGTGTCAGGGTCTGGCTAGAATTTATATATGCAGATACTGGTTTCAGTGTTGCTAAACCAGGTGTTTACAACCTTTTTTTCTCTTGAGTCAAATTTGTTTGTCTTTTCCTGTGGTTGTTTGAAGTACAGTTATGTTAAAATACAAGTTAACAATACACAGTACAGGTTAAAATGACACAATTGGTTTGTATTTGTTCAATTCCATAGAAATATCTTATTTCAACTGCAAAGTTTCTGCCTCTAAGACTTTGTGTTCTATCTGCGATAAATTTAGTCTTAAACTAACTTCTCTCTAATTCTAGAGCAGGCAGAAGGATGTTGTTGAGGGGTAACATCTAGTAGGCAAGTGGTAATACTTTAAGAACCTAGAGTAATAGGAATGCCTCTTTGTCTACTGGTTATTTGGGTCTGCATTTCTTGCAAATAAGTATTATGAACAAAATGTGGGGAATAAGCAGGAGGGGACTTAGTAAAGTAACATTTCATTTCTGTCTTGATGTGAAGGTTTCCTATACTTAAATGTCTTATACCTACTCTTGCTTTAGAAAGATTTCTATTTTGAGGATGAGCTTGAAAGTAACCTTTAATCCTTTAAAATTAACCAGATACTAATTTATTAAGTAAGTCTTGAATCTTAAGTCTAAGCCTTGAATGTATGTTTAAATTGAAAGACCAGTTAGTGTTAGTTAAATTCCTGGAGGAAAGAGTAATAGTTGTGCTGACTTGATAAGTTAGAATTAGTGGCTAAAACTTAGTGCTCCAGGAGCTAGAGGAAAGAATGAGAGTCCAGACTGACATTTGAGAATTGACAAGACAGAGATTGGTACATGTGCATTTAGTTACCTTAAATACTGTTTGTCTTGGTGGTACTTTTTTTTTTCAGGCTTTTAACACTACAGTATGTTTTCAAGTTTTTAAAATAAATGCTAATTACCTTTTTGATTTAGTGAAACTAGCTTAGCATTATCTGTGTTGCTTTTAGCTTTGGCCTGAAGACAACCATGAACCTGAAGCCCTTTGAGGCATTATAAATTAATTCCATGCTTTGCAGTTACTCTAGTAGTGCTTATAAGACTTGTCTGCCTCTTTCTTGTTCTTAGCAAGAACATGATTTTGAAGCTGTACTGGTGCAGGCTTTCACAGTGTTTATACCAAGCTACTCTTGCTGAAGTGTCAGAAGTAGCAAGTTCAGCATCTGAGCAGGAAATAAAATAGACCATCTCCCCCAAATTCAGCACTGTTGTACTGGTTCTTCAGAACTCTATAGCAGCTCGTGGTACATCTGGCTGCTAATACTGTCTTATGCTCAATAGCTTGTAAGGGGAACAGGAGCATTTCTCTTTTGGAGCAGGTCTGAAAGTTGGGGGTTTGTAATTAAAAAAAAAAAAAGAAAAAACCCCAACAAAACCAAATAAAAAAACCAACATAGTTGCATAGTTGTCACAGTTTCTTTCCATTACTTTATACTTTACTACTTAAGCTTTCAGTCAGTCACTGCTTTTCACTCACAGTTCTGAATCTGGAAAATCTTAATGCTATTCTCTCTTCTACTTTCTGGCAGATTATTTTTAGACAAACTAAGAGTTACCTCCCTCTCTCCTCCCTCCCCCTACCCAATTAATCCTGTAATCTTGCTGCAGACAGAAAGTGCCTGGGCTGAAGAATATTTAGAAAAGAAGAGAAGCTCACACAAACGTTCAGCGTCATGGGGCAGCAACGATCAACTCAAGGAGGTCAGAAATACTGTTATTTGAGATATCTTTGCATTACATTTTTCAGTGGTAGGCACTGTTACCTTGAGCCTTCAGGAAGCATGAATATTGTACTCCTTCAGTTTACAGATTGTGGGCTTGGTAAAAAACGACCTGTTCATTTTGTACTAATTTCATATAATGATGCAGGACCTACTACAAATTCTAATCTGAAGGTGTAGGTAAGCATCAAATGCTTGTGATATTCTTCATCAAAGGAGGAAGTATGACAGTGGCCAAACTACTTTCAAACTTTGTGTATTTCAAGTTCCTTCAGTAAACCTCCAGAGTATCTTCTGGGCTTCAGCTGAACTGGTAGCTGACTTGTCACATTTGCAGGACCTTGATTTAGT
The DNA here is from genome assembly GCA_013399135.1 of Heliornis fulica. Classification (NCBI taxonomy): domain Eukaryota; kingdom Metazoa; phylum Chordata; class Aves; order Gruiformes; family Heliornithidae; genus Heliornis; species Heliornis fulica. The sequence continues at coordinate 1,076,743 of VXBZ01006975.1, read as the reverse complement.
GCTGGTAATAACTATGAATGTTGTAGTACAAGATTTTAATTAGTGGTGGAATAAACTGGTGGAACTACTATACATGAGTATCTGGTAAAATCTAATGTGAATTTTCCCTTTATTAGATTGCAAAATTGCGCCAGCAGTTGCAGAGAAGCAAGCACAGCAGTAGGCATCATCGTGACAAAGAAAGACATTCTCCATTTCACGGTAACCATGCAGCAATTAACCACAGTCAGGTAAGACTGTGCACTGCTTGGACATATTGGCTAGCTTATACTAGTTTTATCTCCTTTCAAGGTTGTGATTTGTCTTAATGGGAACTTAGAAATACCTCATACTGGATGGTGTGTTGTAGCTGGAGGTGAATTCTATGAAACAGATCTGTTTTTCTTGATTTCCTGATCTGATTTTCCTTTGGGGTTCTGGATCTTTTTGTTACTTGGCTGGATTGGCTTTGAACTCAGTTTCAAAGAATTTCAGATATTTAGAGCCTTCCTTTAAAGCAAGACTCTTACCGAGCATTCTGCAGACTTTACAAAAGGGATGACAGAAAAAATTAATTTGAAACCATAGCTTATATTTTTCACTATGCATTACTCTAATGATTATGGGTTTTATAGAATATGGCATGGACCAAACTGGTGGTTAAATGGTACACTCAAAATTGTAGCTTTTGCTGATCACATTTTATGTCTTGACAATACACTTGTCTAATCCTAGATGAGGTGATTCAGAGAGCTTACCTTACAAAAATAGCTATTCATTGGGGTTTTTATGTAGTCTGTTAAAGATGTTTATACTCTTGATGGCCTCATTCAGCCTTTGTAAAACTTTTTTCTCCTGTCACTTATCGTGTTTTGAGATAGGTTACATGTTTTAAGTATTCATTGTCTCTAAAAATTGTGATGGTTAGGCCATCACATGTTGTGTGTACAGTTTTAGTTTTGTCTCAAGTCTGTTAATGAGGTCAGGTTCACATTGATACAATACTTTTAGCCCAGATGATAGCAGGTGGAAAAAAATGCAGGCTTTCAGACTTGCAGATTCTTTTTCAAGTCTTTTTTGCTTCAATAACTTTAAGAAAACCAGTAGGAAAATATTCGTAATCTTTTCAGAAGAAAACTTTTTTCCCCAATATCTCATGAATGTATATTTATGAAATACCACCATTAAAAAAAAATTCAGAAAGGCCTTCCCTCAGAATTATCTTGCAAATCAGTGTAGTTGAAAGAAACTGTGGAATTGTCACTGTTGTGAATTGAGGAAGTACTTCATTTGTGAAGCTTTACTGCAAAACTCATTGTATTCCCAATTAGTCCCAAAATGTGGTTGGCATTATTCTAGCAAATATTGTACTTTGATACAAGCTAGTGAAAGCAGTTTCCTTTTGTCATTCCATCCATAACAGTGTTTTGAATTTCTCCTGCACTGTTCTTTATAGTTCCTACTTTGTATAAAAATCAGTACCATCTTTTCCCTCTGACCCTAGCTCATCCCTGCTTTAGTTCATTTAATGAGGAGTCATAAATTCTCAGAATGTGCCTCTTGAATTCAGTTTAAATTCTGTGCCCCTAGAATTATTCAGGATATTTTATTTTTATATAACTTAGGAATTACTTCTTCAAATTCATTAAATCTTGAAACAGAAACTTTCCACCTCCTCTGTATAGCAGGAAAACTATGTGAATGTGAAACAGAATGTGAAACAGAACAGGCTAATACAAATTCCTACATTTTGATCTGCTTTACTGAAGTACAGGTGGAGCATAGCATGCTGCTAATCTTAGTGACTGCTGTGGCTCAAGTCAGAACCACCCAAAATGATGAAAGAAGACGAATGACCCAATTCCTTTCTAGGGGTTTATGCGAGTGAGATGGGTCAAAATAGTTGATTCAGGCTTCCCCCCCCCAACTCGTTTAAAGATTTTTTGTTGTGTACTTGTGGGCATATCAGACATTGAAATTAAAGAAAAAAAAAAAAAGTAGTGAGGAAGTTCTGTTGTAGGCCCACCAGTGCACTGGGGTTACATGCAGTTCAGAAGGTTTGGTTTGGTATTCTACAAACCTGTTGGTTTCTGAATGCTAAGATATTGCCTCTTTAACATAGATAATCTTGGTGGTTTTTACTTTTGAAAATCAAATAGTGATGATACTTTTTTGAAAAAATACATACGTAATTGGGGTGTGTGTTTTTTGCATCATAATTACTTTGTTGTGTTTGTGAAATTTCACTTCTTGTATGGAGATCTTTTGCATTCTTCCAAATTTTTGAGTATGTGAATAAAATATTGCACAACACATCATTAGTTTTAGGGCTTTTGAAACAGACTATTAAATATAAACTGAGGCCAAGCAGCTTTTCCAGTGATGTGTTGCAAAACAAACCATTGTTTTTCTTGGTAAATTTTGTGTTAGCTGTGTTGAGCTACTTGCAAAGGGAAGAAGTTACAGAAGGCTTCAAAAAGTAAGTGCAGGATTAGTGGCATTTAGAGGCTGCTCTCTAAATCAGAGTGAAAATCTGTAACTATAGGAATCAAGGGCAAAGTTCTTAGACTTTCTCAACCCTTTCTAGGGAACTGCCAAACTAGAATGTCTGGCAGCAGCTCAATTCCTTCAGGATTTGTGGGAAGGGCTGGGTGGAAACACTTGCAGAATATTTTTAAATTTTTTAATATTCCCCACTTGAAGAAAACTTGCAGTTGTTAACTTCAGAGGGTCGTACAAAGATTTCTGAGCTCAAGAAGTTGAGTTTCTGACAAGGCTGAGAAAATGTGTTAGGAAATTGTCTTAGTGGTCCCTTAACAGAAACCAGGTAAACGGTTTAACGTTTTGGAAATGGTTCACTCTTCTAATTAGAATTAAAAGTAGCATTTCCAGTGGAATAATTTCCTCACTTCTTCCCTACTAATAATAATTAAACTTTGCCATAATTCTTGAGCTTTACCAAAATTCTTACAGTGGTTCTTTCTTCTGACTGTTTAGCTGTGTTTCTTTCTTCTGTGATTTTTTTGTTTGAAGAAAGAAACCAACACAATTTTTATAGAATAAGCTGGTTAGCTGTTCCTGTCCTTCTACACAGAATCTGTTGATGAGGAGCTTGATCAAGTCCTTGTTGCTGACTACATTTATTTTTTTTTCAAGAGCAAGTGAATGAGTTTTGGTTTTTTGTTTTCCATTGTGCCAGAAATGTTCTATTCTGCATCTCTTTACAGGAAGAGGGATTTGCAGAATCTCAGGTCGCTTCTGAGAAAATTGAATTTTTTATTAATTGTGTGGTACTGAATCTGTAAAGAGGAATCAAATCAATGGAACTTTTCCTTTTTTATTCTTAGTGTTAATGTAATGGGAAAACTAGATTTGAGGCCAGAGCTGAAAGCCAGGTGGAAGAATAAATTGATTAGGCCTTTCAAAATATTCTTTTTGCCTCAGAGCACTTGGCTGATGTTATGCTACTTTATGCTATGAACTGTCAAGACCCCTCCTTTTACTTTCCTAGGAAGCACATGTCCTTAATATCTTACCAATCAGTTGTAAACCATTAATATTGAGATCAACTGCTTGTAGTTTGTAGCGCTAGGGGGTTTTTTGTTACTTTAACCACCTTACACCATTTCATTTTTGGAGTGGAATTACCATGACATGTCCAACCTGGAGGTGGTTTGTTGTTAATATTCCAAAGCATTAGAAGACTTAAGAGTCTGTTTAAAGTTCTATTGCTTGTTGAAAAATTGGAAGATCTTAGAGCATACTTCTAAAATGCATGTGAACCATTTAGATTTGTTATCACCTGTGTTTCATATCTCATGAATTTATGCCATACCTGTGTCAGGACTCTCCTTGTCAGTGTGGTGTGGTGAGCACTGTTGGTGTTATCCTGTGTTTGACACCTTGCATCATTTTGTGTGTTTGTGAATATGCAGTTGGGTGGTCAAGGATTGGTAGCCTATCCTTATATGTAAGGTGACAGATCTCTGCCAAGGCAGTATTTCTCACAGAAAGCCTCTTGTTTGGAACCTGGCTGTTCAACACTTGTAGTGGTACCTCCTTCCTTTCCAGTCTATCATTCCAGGTTAACAAGTCATCCACAGTCATGGATGGAATATTATTTCTCTTGGAAGTGTAGTGTGCTGTATTGAACCATAATGAACTCTATGGGAGCAACTTGTGCTTTTCTACTTCAACCTCTTCAAATAGTGCTATCTAAGTCCTGTTTAAAAGCCAGAGGATTCCCATGTTTTGTTAATGGCTGCTGAAATCTTTAAATGCATGGTTACTTGTGTTTTGCTTTCTGATTTTTTTTTTTAACAAGTTCTGTTTGTCCTGTGAATGTGTGTATGTAATAACTGGATGCATAAACAGTTTCTCTCTAAACCTGTGCTGATATACTTGTATTATGACTGGATATTGACCTGTATTAGTTTACTGTATTATTGATCCAAGGCATGTTTGGACTGGAATTAGCAGGGTTTTCAGACTTTTTCTGTGCTCTTCTCCAGTGTTTTCTGTTTTCTCCTTTTCATCTTCACACAAGACTTATGTAAGTCTTTCCAAGTTTATCCATTATAAGAATGTTTAGGTTTTGTTGCTGTAAACAGTCACAAGCATTTCCGGAAAAGAAGCTTTTATAGTCCTTGTGCAAGTCTCCTCTTTTTTTTCCTAAATAGTCATGTCTTACTGAAACATTAGGATAGCTAATATAACTTGAACATTTTGTTGCCTTAGGGGTTTGTGATTGTGAACAAGTCTGTGTTATGATCTGCACTTAGAAATCTCTTGCTTACATTAATTCTTTGAAGATATTTTTTCTGCTAGGCAAATTTTCCTCATGCTTTGAGAATTCACATGCAGTCACAATTATTTGGTGTCTGTCTGTGCATGGGCTTGTTTCTTAGAGGAAATAATAAAAAGCAGCAAACCACTCTGAAGACCAGGTGAGACTGTTTCAGTCAGTAGAAGATGTGTCCTAAATCACAGCACACTAGTCTGAAGAGTCTAGGAATTTTACACAGAAATTCTACCATGTCTGTCCTGTTTATCTAAACATTTGCAGGAAGCATTCTGTTATCTGTAGTAGTGCCCTATATAATCACCAAGACTCAATGTTGAAGTTTACAGCAGAATCTTCCGATGTTCTCGTAGTGTGATTTATTATTTTTAACAGGAAGGAGTATGGTAATGCAGAGCCTAAGAAATCTAGAAGTTGTGGTCTACCAAAAAAGTTTTGGAAAACTTCAGTAACATGTTTTCTGAGAATGGAGCTATTCATATTTTGAAACACTGGATTTTTAAAATGTTAATTTTCATTCTGAGTAACACTTGGGTTTGGATTTTATTCTTTCTGTGGAAGCCTTAAATTGTTTTGCCAGCCTTTTATTTTGACTTGGTGTATTCTCTATGTTGGTCTTAATTTCCAGCATATTGCATTTGTGGAATTGTCTTTCTGCATATGTCTTATTGCTGCAGGTGACAGCGGACTTTCATTAAAATACAATTGTAATGAAATTACTAGTAATTCCAACAGTGAAGGAAGTGAAATTGTGGTACAACTCCCTTCAGAAGGAATGTGAATATATTTTGAAGGCTTCAAAATCACATTCATTGAAATGTAACATAGAACTGGAGGCAGGCCATATCAAGGGAAGTTTTGAGACTAGACTATTGAAAGCTTTTCATTTTTTTGAAACCTAGTTCAGAATGTCTATGTTCATTTAAGACGTCTGTTTTAATTCAGTCACTATAGTTTGATGTAGATCCTTGATACTGAGGTGTAGATGTGTTCTGTTTAAAGGCTAACAATTGAGCAGAGCAGTGACTGTGTTTTATGAGTAAATCTGTACTGGTTTCTTGCTCTCTGGTTCTGCAGGCTCCCATCCCAAAGAGTGCTCTTGTTCCTGTGATACCCATTACCAAATCAACAGGATCACGATTCCGAAACAGTGTAGAAGGACTGAATCAGGAAATTGAGATAATAATTAAGGAAACAGGAGACAAGGAGGAGCAACTTGTTGTATGTATCTGGCACCATGATTGTTTTATATAATTACTTTGGTTTTGCTTTGAGGATTTTAAGTCATAAACTTTATTTTTCACAGTTGTTGAATTAAATTTGTCTGAAATAAATTTTACTATTTAATAAAGATATTTGAAAAGTCTGAGAGAAAGCAAGAGGAAAAGAGTTAAAGCTTTAGTCAGAACCTTTTCCTCTGATTACATTAATGTTACTAGTTGTCCAGTAAATAAGAAGTCTCAGTAAAACGGGAAAAGACAAAAGGTCTGTTCTGAAGAGCTTTTGTAGTGACATATTTCTTCTCTTTGCCCATGTCAAACTGTCTCTATCCAAGCTGAAGCATACCTTGTCAATTTTTAACTGTCAGTTTATTTTCAGGTATTTTTAGAGGTAAATTTAGTAATAAAGTATCTGAAATATGGACCACGAGGATGATTAAGGGACTGGAACATCTTTTCTATGAGAAGTTGAGAGAGTGGGACTGCTCAGCCTTGAAGAGAAAGCTTGGAGTATCTTATCAATGTGTATAAATATCTGATGTGCAAGAATGAAGAGGAGGAGTTCAGGCTCTTCCCAGTAATGCTCAATAACAGGGCAAGACACAGTGCTGATAAACTAAAACCCCACACATTAAATTCAATCTGAAGAGAAAGCAGCCACCTTTTTCATGCCATCCCCCACCCCCCCTTTAAAATGTGTAAGGGTCATGAAACAGTGGCCCAGTCTTCCCAGAGAGGTTGTGGAATCTCATTCTGTGGAGATACTGAAAACTTGACCAGACACAATCTTGAATAGACTGCTTTAGCTGTCTCTGCTTGAGCAGGACATTGGACTAGATAGATGGTCTTGAAGAGGTCCCTTCCAACTTCACCAATTGTGTGATATCTTGAAAACCGTTGTCCTTAGAAAATAAGTCAGGTTCAAAACCTGGTTTGAGTCTTCTGTAACGAATAAAATTTTCTATTTCAGAGGTCTTCCCTCCTGAAATGCATCAGCATTTCTGGAATTAAAAAAATACTAACTGAAAGCAGCCAGAGTTACCCATTGGTTCATTGATTTTATCAGATATAAATTATTAGTCTTGGTCCTAAAACTTTTATTTTTAACAGCCTCAAGATATTCCAGATGGGCACCGTGCACCGCCTCCGTTGGTTCAGCGTAGTAGTAGTACTCGCAGCATTGATACCCAGACACCTGGTGGAGCAGACAGGGGTAGTAACAACAGCAGCCGCTCCCAGTCAGTATCTCCAGCCTCATTCCTTACAATCTCTAATGAAGGCAGTGAGGAAGGTCCATGTTCTACAGATGAACTGCTTGCTGATTCCAGAGATAAAGGTACTGTGAAACTTTAAAGGTTCAACAGTGCCAGACTGACTCGTTGCTGGATGGATGAGTGGATGGTA
>VXBZ01006975.1:982846-1060156 GCA_013399135.1 Heliornis fulica | reverse complement strand
GGGGGGGGGGGGGGGGGGAAGATTTCACAAGTCCTGAATTTTGAGAACAGAAGAATTCAGCATGTGTTCTCCTGGGAGTGAAGGTATGGGAACAGGACTGAAAAAGATCTGTATTCCTGCTGGTAGGTTCAAACTGCTGTTCAGTAAAATGCAACTGCTGAAGCCTGCCTGGCATGATTCTTAGGTTGTTTGTTGAAATAGTCTCATATTTGATATGTTTCTTCATGAGCAGAATTTGGAAATGGATCCTGTACACTGGAAATCCTGAGCTAAATAAATTAGGTATTCCAGAGTTTCTTGATAGCTCTTGTATTATATTTAAGCATAATTTGTCTAAAAGACTTGGAACATTTCCCCTTCTGGAAAACCAGTGTCAGCTATTTTTTCTTCCAGAATGCAGAGGAAGGTAGAAGATTACCATGAATCTCGAGGAATTGAAAGATTCTGTGTACCCCAAAGGATGGCTGTGGCTTGTGCATCAGTGAAAAGGGTTGGGCCAGTACATGTGACAGCAGCATTGAGTTCCCAAGAATTTACTTGTCATAGCTGGAGTCCATGTGTAAATACATGCCTAATCCATGACTTCATTAGAACATAAGAGGAATTCACAGCCGTTGAAGCTTGGAGCAGAATACAGTAGTCTTTTCTGTATTTGATGTCTTTTCACATTTTACCCTTTTTCATGTATACAGCTGTCTGCAGATGCTTGCCTGTCTCCAGGTGGTCAAGACCTAATTATTTATTAAATAGGCTGTGACCATATTATCCATTAAACTCTTTACTCCCTAATTGCAAATCTAGAATTAGTGGCTGGCGTTACTGTAAATACATCTGGTGTTTGAGTTCTCTTCACCCTTGTACTACATAGGTAAACTGCAAGGCATGTTAAGGACTCATGAAGATAACCTATGAAGACAAAGAGAACTGTAAGTGTAGTGGCGTGGTGAGCCATGACAGTCCTCCAGTTCCTGTTTAACTGTTTTCAGTGTGAGCAGTTATGTTTCTCAGCTAAATAGCTACTCATTTTACTGTAGATGGTGAGAGAGAGAACCAGGCAGGACGCTGGCTACGAGGTTTTTCCTAGGATTAGGTCTGACTGTATTGCAAATTGGTATGGAAGTTGTAAGCCAAGGCTGCATGTGTTTTATCCAATCCTCTGCTGTCTTCTGGCTGCCTCTTGGCTCTCCACTTGGCATTTGGAAAATAGGTATGATCATCTTACTCAGACTTTCAGAGAAGTTATTTCTAAATGTAGAGAGGTATATATGTAATTTTGGACATGCAGTTGTGGCCAATGCCTGTACTGACGAACATATCCATAATGGGTAACACTTCCACATTGTGGTTGCATTGCTTTTTAGAAAAGAAAAAAATCAATAGCAGGTTAAAACTAATTACTGCAAGCAAAGTAGAATACTGATTGTTAATTCCTACACTTCTGAGCACGGGTATGTATCTGGTCTGATTAAGCTGTTGATTAAGGAACTCAGTGCATTGTGGATGCCTTTTCCAAGTATAGATATGTAGCTGACCAGCGTAAACACTTTTTCACTGTAAACATGAATTCCACTGTTGATGGAAATGGCTGTTGGGGACTCTTTCCTGTTTCCTAGCAGTGGGTGTTGTGCTACAAGTTTGTAAACTGTGAGCATTGCCAAAACTGATCTGGCTGTGTGTCTCAGGCAGATAGGATCTGTCCTCTTTGCATTTCTTCATCTTTCCAAATCTCTGAACTTAATTACAAGTTTGGGCATAACTTCACCTACAATATCTTGTACTGGACACATTAACAAAAAGGCCCCATTTGGTCTACCTAGGTGTTTTGCGTGGCTTTTGCAAATTCAAGATTTGAAGTGTATGAAAACACTATTCTGTATATAGAATTTATAGAAGTACTGCTGTTTCAAGGCATTCAGGTGCTGTGTAGAGTGGTGAAAAGCTACAGCAGAATTTGATTTAAAATTTGCAGATAAAAATATGTGATAGCTGATGTTAACTGTATTTACTACAAGCAAGAAACTAAAAAATAGGCAGAGCCATCAGATCTTTATGATTTATTTCTCTCAAGGTGAAATCTGTGTTTCCACTTTCTGTTTAAATAAATAGAGCGGTTTGTTTAAAAAAACAAACAAACCCACCCCCCCAACCAAAACTAGACCATTATCCATCTCTTGTGAGCTGTGGGTATTTAATCCCCTGTTAAGGTTGCTAGCAGCATGTTTGTGCAATATGTATGGAACTATTCTCAGTCCCCACACAGAAAAAGAACTTTCATGATGTGTGTTGAAGCAAGCTGCAACCCATGCCTTCAGCCCATAAGTTGACCTTGTTTCTGGGAGTTATTTGCTAATTTCTAATTAATTTCTTTAAATAAAACTGCAGGGGCATATACTTCACTGAGAGTAGGATCAATGGTGACATTATCTGGAGGCTGTGTAACAACTGCTGTCCCAAATCACCAATATCAATTCACACTGTAAGCCAAGTACATGGAGAACAGCAGGTCACTTGTTTCTGGAGTCACAGTATGGGCTGATTTTGATCTTGATTGCTGCCCAGAAGTTACAGTTTAGGTGCAGCTATTCAAAGACCACAGTATCACAAATGTGGCTGCAGTTGCATAGCTTGTTTAAAGCAGTATCACGTCCCTGCCTCTTCTTGCACAGCATCTTCCATTGCTTCATGCATCTCTTTTTAGAGCCACGTGTCTGTGAACACCTGCCTGCTGATGTGGCAAATTAATTCTTTGGCTGACTTATCTCTCTGTCCTACTGAGGGGATGGGGTGTGAGCAGGTGGCTCCGTGGTGCTTAGTTGCTGGCTGGGGTTAAACCATGACACCCACACAGGGTTGATGCTATTTTTTTTGTGCTGAAAAGTTAATTACAAGTTAAGGCAGAGCTGGACCAATGGCATTTTTAATAAGACAAATTCATAAATGGGCTACATCCTGGACTCGTCTGATTTTTTTTTTTTAGTGTATTTCTTTCCTAATATCCAGATTTTAACTCTAGGATTCCTGAATGCCCTCAGGCATAGTAGGAAATGAAGAACCTGTGCTCAGTCTCACTTTTGTCACCTGAAGAAGTCCTGTTGAAACTGCAGACAAGCAGCAGAACAATTTGAAAGCTTTCAGTTAAAAATGGAAAGTCACAGCTTCCTCAGGGTTGGGCGATCATACCATCATCCTATCCACTTTTATGTCCCAAATAGTTTTGCTGTCTCAGAGGTGTGAGTCCTAAGCATGTGATTTCCTTTACAATAAAACAATTACAGGGACTCCATTGTGTGCCCTGGAGTATTCTGGAACTAGTATTTGCCTGGTAACCCTAGGGATTTTATTTTTAGAAGGCCATGGGATAAAAAGTAATTAGCTAAATCTAGTACCACACACATCCCCTCCCCACAGTTTCTTTCCTCTCTGATGCATCAGAAAACAAATCTTTGCCTAGAACCATACAGGCTTAAAAGGCTTTCGAACAGTTAAATATTTCCCAAACCCAAGGTGTTAGAGACAGATTTTTCTCCTAAGGTTAATCATAGAATCCTTTAATACCGTTCTCCTTGAAGACATATATTTAGGGCAGGCTTCTAAGTGTTCTTTATAATGGTAAAATGAAATTAGTCTGCTTTGAAGACCACTATAACAAAATACTGTACATATTTGCCCTTTGCATAACTCTAAATATTAAGCAGTTCATCTGCTGGGTATCCAGTGATGATACCTGGATTCCAAAGGAGACCCAGATCTGCAAAGAGACTGAATCATGCAGATACTGCTTCAGTCATATTCTGAGCGGATAGAAAAAAGGTAAGATGAAATAAATATTTAAAGTCTAATAAGACCTTTTAAAATATTAAAATATCTAAATTGACCTCAGGATATTTCTGTAGGAAAAAAAAAAACAAACCACAAAAAACCCACCACTTAAGCATCTTCTTGTCTCTAGTAAACCAGAACTGCTGCCCTAACTTGTTTGGTATGCACAATGCAGTGTTAGATGGAGTTGCTTTATGATTTGAATGCAACTTACCTTACAGGTCATGTAGAATGAAGGACTTGCTAAGTAAAATTTCTTGGTGTTTCTAACCAAAACTTATTTTGTTAACTAATCTAGAACATAATCTGCTTAAACGTTTTCTCTCTCCCTCAGCTTCAGCTCCGTAACATGAGACTGAGTACAGCTAGGAAAAACACGGGGTGATAAGTGTGTTTGTGGTACTTCTTTCTTTTCCTGTGCATATTTTCTAGTACTGGTTGGACTTGGAGTATGCAAACTATAGAACAAATTCTTTCCCTGTGCCTGGAGTGTAGTACTGTTGTTTAACATTGTAGAATCAATGAACTCAGAAAGAGAGAAAAATTGATATGTAGTAGGTTCTCAACTGTATTGGGAACTTAAAAGGACTGTAGGACCAGAGGTCATATATTGGTTCATTATTCCATTTGAAATAAAGGTGTTGCCAATTTTGCTGGTGAACTTTCTGAGAAGTAAAGAGATTGTGAGAAGTGATGAATTGGAGGTCATATTTTACAGCATCTTAGGCTTGTTAAGAGCTGTTAGATCTGGCGCAAGAAATGGGTTACACTGTGGTCACTCAGTTGTTACAAAACAGTGTGTGTATAGGATTTATTCCAGTTGTTTGGATTTTGTCTTTCCTTTGAATGGCTTAGGGAAATCATGTCCAAGAAGACAGCATTAACTGCATCAGGTATAGTCTTTCCTGATGTTGTAGGGATGTTTCATATTTAAAAACATGCTCTACAAGACCTGCTATAGTTATCAGAACTAGAGATGGGTTTGGGTTCTGCTTTATTTTTTTTTCCTTTTGGCTGTAGTACTCATACAGAGCTAGTGTTCCTTAAATCTGCATTTGTTGCATACAAGACAATCTCACCCAAATTCTTAAATTAATTTTTGGCAGATTTACTGGAAAATCTACAAAAATTCAGTTTAATCTCTTCAAGCCTATTTCTGACTTTCTTTTACAATAACAGACACTAAAATACTCATCCAAGTTGCTGTTTTAAATGTATATTTTAAGAGTGTGCATTCAAATGACAAAATTCTGAACCCAGCAAATTTTTGAAAAGTGTTTGAAAAGATACAGTCATGTTCTTGAAGGAGAGGGTGGTCCAAACAGTTATTTCCTGTTTGCATTAGTCAGTGGTGGAATCAAAGATACTGAGGGTGCAGAGGTCCATGCCTCTGTCCCGTGTGATGCCTGTGTCTCAGGTCATATGGTGACTTGGTAGCTTCCCCATCTGTAGCAACTGAATTTACCTCTAAATACTTAGACCTTCCTCTTGGTATGCAATTATGGTCTGAATGGTGCAAGTATTGCAGCGCTGCAGCATGGTTACTTGGAATTCTAAGCTTGTCACTACAGTAATTTTAGACTGAATCACTTTGTTATGGAGGGTGTCTTCTGTTTTCAGTGAGGGTAAGATCCAGTCTTTCCTACAGAAAATAATTGTGGACCTATGATATTTCATAGATACTTAATCCTGACACTTTCAGCACTCTGAAGACAGGAACCCAAAGGAACTGGCTGTACTTTCTGGTCATGTAATTGACTTCTGACTTGGTTGCCTATCTTGAAGACTTAACCCAGCAAAGTAAAAATACATTTTTATCTCCCCAATACTGAAAGAATCAGGACTTACTAGGGATCCTGATTCCTGGAGTCTTATTGGGAAGTATTGAAAATTTACTAGTTGTCCTGTTCTTTCAGTTTTTTATTTGCTAATATGTAACAGAAATTTACTTCTCTTTCTTTGGTTCTCTATTTCTCTTCTCTTGCAAAACTTAATATCGTGTGAAGTAGGACAGTGGGATGTAATGTCTTTATGTATAAACTTATTCAGATAAGTGCAATATAACCTACTTTCAGGAAGAAGAATTAATTTCTCCAAGTAATGAAATTTTCATCTGGCTGTTGCTACGTTTCAGATGGCATCTCTAAAAGAGCTCATGTTCACATCTGAATGTATGGGCACTTTACAAATTTTTTCATGCTTTGGAGTAACTAGTTCTTGAAGTGGTATAGAACTAGTTTGTTAGCTGCTTTACAGAGAACAGTGCAAAAGTTTGCTCTCTGTAGTAGTCTTGGGACATTTTAAGCCAAGGCTGGTTTGATTCATCCTACCAAGTGTGTGGCTGTAAGGCATTCGCCAGCTGTTCCCCTCTCCTGCAGAATATTATTGTGCTTGTGCCTTGGGCTGGGAAACGTTTGAAAGCATATCCTGGAGTCTTGAGTCCTGCAACTTGTCTGGCAGGTTGAAGTTCCATCCTCCTCCTCCTCCTGTAGTGCTTTGTGTGGAAAAAGTTAATGATGTTAACATGTTTCAGTACACAACAGTGGGGCTTTGAAACCATCTGGGCTACCGGTGAGGAATAATGATTAACATGGCTTGTTGTTGCTGTGTATGTTAACCCTGGGGTATTTATTAAGGCAGATCTCATGGAAAAGATGCTCCATCTACCCTCTCTTCTGAAAAATAGCAATAAGGAATGTCAAAAAGTATGAGTACAGGTATTAAAGGCATTTTTTGTTTCTTGAACTTTCTTACTTCTGGGCTTAAAAGCTGAGAGTCATCTGGCTTGCTTGTCTGCACACTGTTTCTTCCTTGAACTTCTGGAATAACTCCAGAAATAAAAATAGGCCTGAGCTGAAAAAAAAACAAAAAAAAACAAAAAAACACTGCTAGAAGAGCTGAAAATTAAAGCCAGCAGGCCAGAAGAAAATTCCCAAACAAATGTGTATGCATGGGATGGGCCAGTCCCGTCATTATTTGTTGAGGAAATAAAAGTTAGATGACAAAATTTCTGCATTAGTATTGTTTAAAGTTTACATCATTCTTACAAAAATTGGGCATTGTGTTTTGGAAAGTTCCTTTAGAAAGGGTAACGAGAGATTTCACTTTAAGTCTCCATTGTTTGTAATATTCTCTTTCAGCATGAAAATATTTTCCATTCCCATCAGTTTTGTTGGGTTTTTTTGTTTTTTTTTTTAATTTTATCTGGCAAACATGCATATTTTTCCTGAACTTGAATGAAAAATGAAAAATCATTATTTTTGTTGGCTTGTGGGCAATATAGCTTCCCCTCCAGTAAGAATGGCAGATTTATTTTTAGAGATGTTTTACCACTATATATTTTAGGCAGTTATTTAGTGAAAGCAGATTAGATGAGACTATAGGAAAGGTTTTGTTTAGGGCTTGCTTACAAGGTTTGAGAGTGAGCTGTATGAGACAGAATATAATTCTTTGCCTCTGAATATGCAGAAAGATTCACTTCAGTTACACAGCTATCTTCTTAGTGTTCTTGGCTGTCTCCGTCTCCTAATCCAGCTCCAAAGGGACTACTGACATTCCAAACTGCTGAGCAGCTTTCCGACAGCTACCATTGAAAATGGGACTAAACACAAAACTGTTTTCTTTGCCTGCCTTCCAAGCATGGATCAGGTGAAAACAGCCAGTTTCTCATGTGTGCTCACTCTACCCTACCACTTCATTGCTGGTGTTGGGGTAGTCATCTCTGATGTGCAACTGTCCCTTTAAGGTGGCAACCGAAGAAAGATGACAGCCAAAGACTGAGAATTAGAGTTGTACTTTGAGAAAGGAGGAACAATAAATTGTGGGCTGTGCAGTTCCAAGGCCTGAAGAAATGAGTCTCTGCATATAGAGGGAACTGCCTGGCATTTCTGATGATGTGGTCCACAATATGCAGCAATCATTCTTGGCCACGTTACCATGGTGCTGGACCTTATCCTGGAATATTCAGCCCTAGAGAAAAAATATCTTGGGTGTTTAATAAGTTTCAACTTTCCTATTCCTGACAATTAAGTCAAGCAGGTAAAAGATTAAGCATGCTATAAAAATATTAAAAAAATACAATTGAAAATACATGCTGATAAAGCTGTTGCTTGTGTGCCTTCTACAGGTATTTCCATCCATTTGGTCTGCATTATAATAGATACAAGTCTGGGCACACCTTCTGCAAGGATCTCACTGTAAGTAGTTTCTCTGTCTTTGCCTGCTTCAGCAGCTTGGCCTGCACTAGCTGAAGGACTTCTCTAGCACAGAGGTCTTGATGCTGCGCTCTCCTCTCTGCCTGACAGCAGACAGCTTCCTCAAAGGAGGAGATTGTTGCTGTGCATCTGAGTTGTATTTCTGACCTGTGTGGATACACAGCTGATGACATGTGGTGGCATTTCTGTCTTTGCTAATCTGCTGTGCTATATGAGGACGAAATTCACTCTGAAGGTAAGGTCCTTCACATACAGTTGGGTGAGTCCTGGCAAGGGGGAACTTCAGAGGAATCGGGTAGCTAGTGATACGCATTATAGGGACGAATTGACACTGCTCTGTGTTCTTCTGGCATGCCTTTGTCAAGGGGACAATTCATTCTGTTCATTGCTGAGATATTTTGCCAAGTTTCTTGAAAGATGAAGTTGCTGTATGTTCATGTGTCCTATGTATTCCAGTTTCAGCTGTGACAGAAGTTTCTTTGTGGAGATTGATATGAACTGAATTAGAACAAATCGTTTGTAGAGTGCTCGCGATGCAGGTTGTATTGAAATCTTAATGATCTACTGTACATCTCCCATATATTGTATTTAGCCAACCCCAGCTACTTCAGTGGAAATACCTCTGACTTTGTACTGACATCAGAGAAAGGAGATGACCATTATGAAGTATGTGACTTTTTTATTTGGTAGATCACATACATCATCATTTGCACATGTGACATAATACTGTCAGGTACATTGAAATATAAAATATCAATGTGATAAAGAAGTTACTCAATACTATTGTAACTAAACAAAGATTATATATATAAATATATAAAACTAGAAAAAAACTAGAAAAAAAAATATAAAACTAGAAAAAAAAGACGGCAAGTTGAAGGAAAGGATTAGAGATTAGGCAATGATCTTTTTTTAGCTTTTTTTTAAGAGTTCTTGGAAGCAGGTATTTCCTTCCTAATAAAATATGTACAAAACATTTATGATTCTTCTGGGCTACAGTTTCTTTTTTGTACTTACTGATATTTCTGGAAATGTCATCTTTCTTCCCACATTCTTCAGTGGGGTGGTTTATGGGAGGCTTCTGTAATGGCTAAAAATATTTATTAAGAAACAAAGTTCCATCTCTCCTATTTATTGATTTGTACAGTGCAAGCTGTGTGTAATGTTCTCTCAAGTATCTGCTTGTAAAAATAGTTCCAATAATGTGTTTATAAACTGTTATGGAAATTTTGGTTATTCTGGGAGTTAATATTTCCTCAGGAAGATGGTGATATGCCAAAATTTTGGTCACACTTAACAAGAAAATTCCATTTTGAAGTTAGTGTTATGTAGCCATTTACTAATTTCATCAGATGACTTTTTTAATTCTATAAAAATACTCTTTTGTAGATGGAATTTTAAGTCTCTTCGGTCATACTGTAAATTAAAAGGGAAAAAAAGTGAGGGAATAGGATGATGTGCGTTTCATACTTTAGTATAGATTGGCATTGGGGAATGACCTTGAAGGTGGTGAATGCATTTCAGCTGTTTAATTCTAGACTAAAGGATCATTCTCCTGTTCTGAAACTTTAGATCTGTAAGAAAGCAACTGTCTTGGTATGAAAGAAATTTATCTCATTAAAAGAAAAAATGGCTAAGGGGTATATAGCCACGCTACAAAGGAAGAACAATATGAATGTTTTACTGTATAATAAAATCTGCTTTTCTACCTAAATGTCTTTAATTGAACTCTGGGGCTTATGAAGGCATCCCTAGAAATGTAATGTTTCCAGGAATTTTTAAAAAAGCACAATTTTCTGTTCCTTTCTCTTGAGATTTAGTGAAGCTTAGAAAGAAATTATATCTGTGATATGTCAAGGAAGTTTATATTAATAGTTTCCTAAATAACAAAAAATGCAGAAAGCTGAAAATAAATATGAGAGCATGTATATATATAGTTTAGCTTCATTAATGTTTTCAACTAATTCTGAATGTTTAACACTTTTGAAATGCTTGTTATGAACAGCAGACAGCATTTTGAAAGGCTGTGAAGTTGTAATTCTAAATATTAATTTCAGATTATTAATTTCAAACCACTTCAGATAAATGTTCTTACCATATCTGTACTGATTTTACTATCCTGGTGTGTTTTATTTGTGGCTGTTGTCTGAGTTTTTGGGTGTTTTTTTAAGGATCAAAGGGTAAGGGTGCACAGGAGGAGGAACTTTTTTTCCATAAAATTACCACCTTTATAGTTATGTTGCACTGTGTGATTTGTAACGAATAGCACACTTCCAATTAGATACCATTATGCCAGCATTTAATTTTGTAATTGGAAAGACATAAAATTCATAATTTTTTAATAAATTTTCAAATGTTATTAAAGTTCTTTCTTCATTACAATTATAGGTCCAGTAATAGCCCCTGCAAAGTCTAGCTGGACTGAATATTTAATGACAAAAATGTGTTTTCTTTCAGTTCTGAAAATGCAGTATTACAGTATTTTTTGATGAAATCTGAAAACTAATCTCTGTGGTCAATCTGAAGCAGTGAATGCTTCAGGAGACTGTAAGTGTTTTGATGTATCCCAATGTTAGAGACTAGATAAATATAGAGACATCTATCTGTGTGTATAGATAAACGTATATCCCCCTAATGTTACAGTTTCAACATTCATTTAAATAAGAAGAATGCTAAAAAGAAGAATAAAAGGAAGAAAAGCATCAAACTAGAACAAACTTTTCACTGTATATGGTACTATAAAGGTCCTGTTTGTGTTCCTCAGCACACCAGTACACAGCAAGTATCTGTGCAGCCTGTCTGAATGGAACAGGAAAAAACCCCCAAACTTCAGAAAGAAATGTTGGTTTGCTGTTTTTGTGGACAAAATAAGCTAAACAACTAACATCATACAAGCATATAAACTATGAATTTAAAAAGATAAAGTTTAATATATAACGGAATTCCTTTATCTCAAAGCAATTAAGCTTCCCATCAACAAACAAACAAAAAGAAACTGCAAGTAAAGTTGAACAGATTTCCCTTTTTTAGATGTTATCGGGGTGTTTCTAGTGGGAAGGTCTTGTTTCAGTACAGAGTTTCACTGGGCAGCAGTGCAGTATAGGCAGAATTGCATTCAAAGACTAAACCAGACCAACATGACAACAGATCATATTCCTGTCTGAAACCAGAGTCAAGCTGACAAGTTCTGGGTGTAGACTTGTAAACAATCTATGAGAAGTCACACACACACACCAGTGGTGGTTCAAGCTATTTGTGCTTTTCATCGGAAGTAATTAGTACCACAGAATGGGTGTTGGCTTGCACTACAGGGGTGCAGACATTAGCCTGCTTGCAGACCATGGGTGTTGGCTCTTCACAGAGCCCTGCTGCCAGTGTAAGAGAGACATTAGTTAGCAACCAGAGCTTTATCACTTGGGCATCAGCTGTACTTCTTTCCCGCTTACCCTGTTCTTCAGATGCTTGGTAACTCTTCTAAAGGTGAAGGCAAAACTAATAGCAGAGACCTTTGTAGCATAAAAGTGTGGCAAAGGCAAGTGGTCTCTGCTGTCACAGCCCTGGTGTCATAATGTAGTCAGTAACATATGTGGGAAGAGGACAGTAGCAATGTATGGGCACCTGAAGTGTCTGCTACATTGGGACATGTTATCCTGAAGGTCAAAACCTGTTATATTTAGGAGGAAGGTTTGCACCTCCTGGATCATGATACTCCTGTGAGGAATGAGTTACTCCTTGTAAAGCATGGGGTGGGTGGCAAAATAAGGAGAATAAAGTTCAAGAAGATACTACTGTAGGGAGGAATAGAAAAGCTTATATTTCTCTCTAACTTTTTACAGTAGCAGCCCTACAAATGGCTGTGTTATAACTTAGAAAAATTAAAGTCAGTGGTGAAAGGAGTGCAAAATGATTAGCTTTAAATATGTCTGCCAAGATACAGGATAGAATTCAGACATCCCAAAACTGAAAATATTTTTCAGTTGCTGCGCTAGACTGCAGCAAGCTTAGATGGGCTTAGAAATGGAGGTTGCTTTCCTTTAAACAGGCTTCTCTAGTACATACTGTTCTTCTCAAGAATGATCTGGTCAGATCAAGTTTTCTATCTCATAATCCTGTGTTTTAAGTCTAGCAAGCAACACTGTAGATGCCACAGAGATTCAGAAAGGCGCACGTGGGATGGTGCACGGGTTGTAAACTGCTCTGCTTGTAAAACTGATGGTGGCTTTTCAACATAAAACTCGGGACTCATATGTTTAAGTTTCATCAGACTGGAGACTGGTGAAGCTGAAATAGGTAACAGTAATCTCATCACCTTCTCATCTTTGGTGAGTTCATACCAGATTCTGTGGCACCAGTATCTCAGGCAGCATTTTTCATACTGAACATCTGTTGTTTTCATCCTTCTGTTTAGATTGGATTAGAAGGGGAGCAGAACCATCTCCTCACCATTCTCCCTTAAAGTTTAGTTACTACGAAAACAAATCTTGCTTCTTTCTTTCTAGAAAAGGCTTTGCTGACATGCAGTATTTTTGTAAACCAGTTCTGACTCCATTTTCAGCTACACAAAGGTACAAAATCTAATTATTTTAAATTGCATTCAGATAGACTGCATCTAAGCTGTGTAAATCTATATAAAGTCCATTGATTTTTGACAGGCTGTGCTGTCTAACTAACATGCTCTGGAATTACAGTACTGTAACTGAAACCAGAATCTGCTTAAATCTCTGATGTTTAGATCTAGGAAACATTTTGTTTGGTGTTTTAACTGCAGAAGATAACTGCTGGCCATATTGCAGTCTTTTTGAGAAGCAACAGAGACTATTGAGCATCTCTGTACACTCTTAAACCTAAAGGCAAAACATCATCATTGTTAAACTTATTTTTCTTTTAAATGATGTGGATATATTGAGGACTGCTTTTATATTGATGCAAGGTGGAAGACTACATTTTTTGTAATGCCAAGAACTATACTTGACCCTTGATCCAGTTATTAAAAGCCTGCTGCCTGCAAGTTCCAAAACCTCATCCTGTGCACAAAGTCCACCAAAGCAGTGAATGAACAATCCAAGATCTGTATTTATTTTTTAAAAGTGATTACAAGGAGCTCACAAATTTCTGTGACCCTTCCAGGATTCAGACTAAAGTTGATGCAAAACTTGAGATGGAAAGGATGGGAGATAAATGGAAACTTGTGCTTTTTAAGTTAGAAATTACTGGGTTTACTTAAACAGGGAGGATCAGGAAGCAGATGTTTGTTGTGAATCCAAAGCACCTCGGAGTGTGAACAGCTCTTCTGCAAAGGCACACCCCTGCCGTGCCTGCCAGGCTTCCGTTCCAAGCACGTCTTTTCACCAGATGCCTTTGGGTGTCCACACCTGCTGTTCGACCAGCAATGTGCCACCAGGCTCAGAATCACACCAGTGAAGGGTGTAATCACCTGGTAGCCATCGGTGTTGCAGATAGCTTTAAAAGAGGCGTGTGTAGCTTATTTGTTGTTGTCATTCTCTCTGTCCCCAAGCAGGTCCTATGTGACAGAACTGTCCGTGTGGCTGGCAGACAAGGATAATGCTTTGGTTAATGCATGAAACTCAAAACAGCCAAGGGATTCCACCAGACATTAAGTGTATGTGGGGAGAGGGGATGTGCAGGCGCAGTGATGACACCAGTGAGACTGGGGAATAATTTAAGAAAGTCTTCCCCTTTAATGTCAAATAGATTCAGAAAACGATAATGCAATTCCAGCTCTAGATTCCATTTTTTTGGGGGGTGTCTTGAACAATACAAATGGCTGAGACTGCTCTGCTGAAAGTAATGAGTGCTTGTTAGTGGCAGGAAAAATGATGCTGTTTTCATGTATTCATATTCCACATATAAGTCCACACTGACTCTGCTTATTATCCTTAAGTTTATCTCAAAGTTGGCATCCAGGTCTGTGCCAGATGTTACCACATATTCATCTGTGTTCTTTGGTCAGCTTGTTTCAGTTTCCAGGGCTGCTGCTATATTTTGCTGACCACCGGCCGGTCTTCTGACCTGTCTTGTGTGCAGAAATCCCCAAGATACCTCTGTGTGTGCAACAGCCCTGAAAGTTTTCCAATAACTGGGATATAAAGGAGAGCAGTTAAGTCCGTGTTTCCTGAACACTCTTCCAGGTGATCTCAACTTTCAGAAGCAGTTTTCAGCAGCTCTGGTCTGATGGCTACAGATCAGAAACTTCCCTAATGTAAATATATAGACCATAGACAATAGGAAGAGTGATGAGGGGGACCCTTTTGGATAAGTAATCTAAATTATTGGGATGTTTTGCTGTAACAAAATTTGGCGTATTATATTGCTCCATTCAGTTTTTTGTTAATTCTGCTTTGCGTTCTGAGACAGTTTCAAGCATTTAAAGAAATGTCTTCACTTAAATTTTAAGCTGAATTTCTCAGTAGCAAGCACAGAGTATTCATTTCAATGTTTATGTAGTTTTGCAGGCATTTAAACTCATGCTGATGCCCTGTTGGTCACAGGCTGCTAGTTGTCCAATGGAATAAACTGCAAAGATATGCAGAATTGACATATTGAAGTTTTGCATATGAATATTGTAACTGATAGAAATTTGCATTTTTGTGGTGTAAATGTCTTGATTTGTATGGCTTGGTAGGCTCATCCAGACTGAGCAGCTGTCTTTTCTAAACTGGATTCAGCAGCTGAAAAGCCACTCATTTCATGCAATTTACAGGACAATTTAAACTGGTTTTCTTGACAATTAATTTTAACCTCCTAATTTGACTTCTATGCTAATGTGCTTCAATAGCACAACTTGCAATTCAAACTCAACTGCGCTTTTTTTGGTAAGATAAGCTACTGTAACTTGTTGCTATCAGGGAAAATAGTTTGTGCAGTTTGTTGTATCTGTATCTCGTCCAAGATGCCCAAAGAGCCAGCCCCAGGGAAAGCAGAAGCTGGTGTGTGTGCTGGGCTGGTGAAGTGGTTTGGCGTTTTCTCAGCTTGTAACTGCCATACAGAGGCACAATGAGGGTAGCGTGAGAGGGCAACCTGCCACGATTGTGCATTTGCGAAGCATATTTAGAAATAACTTACAGGTAAACAAAAATTAATCCTACTGAAGGAGAATACATTTTTTTTCTTTTAACCAAACAAAAGTGGAATAAAAAAATAACAGTGGGAAATGAAGGGTGATAATCCATATGCTGTGTTCACCCCTGACTCAGTGAGTGAGGGCCAGCTCGACAGCACCATTCTGACAGAGTAGAAATTAGATCCAAGTCAAGTGTGTTGACCTCCTAGTTTGCATTAAGTATTTAATCTCACAAAACCTTTCTCCTTTTCCACAGTAGGAAATTTCAATGAGGTCGTGGAATAGATCTGCTCAAATGTGATATACCACTCCTTTTTTTCTTAATTGTTAAATTATTATCTACGTTCTTAGATTCTCACTGTCTTGGAAATAACTTTGTAACTTCCTTGTGATGAGAAAAACATGTAAGCTACAGAAATTCTTAAACTTATATCCATATTCAAGTAAGACTCAGAGACTCATCAATGCAAGAAAACATATTTTTCCTGTGGGATGTATCTGCATAAGCATATCTAGTGCTTTCTGTTGTGGAAATGTCACGGAAAATATAGTAAAAATCCTTTTATCTCAGTAGGTTTTGTTAAAAGTGTAGTCCTTTTTCTCCATAAGTTTTGGTTTTTGGTTGGTTTTTTTTTTCTTCTTCCTTACAGGCTCTGTGAAATTTAAATAAATCGTAGATGTCATTTTAGGTATGTGTATTTAGATCTAACATATATGTGCTGAAATATAGGAAAATATGTTGAATTTACACAGGAAATTTATCAGCCTATACAAAACTCATTTTAATTTCATATAAATTTATTTTCTTTAAGGAGAAACCTCACAACTAGGCTGTGTGCTTTATATTGAAAGGAGTAGTCTGAGCAGCAATGGAGGGAGATCTGGACCCTTGCCCCAAACTCATTAAAAATAGAGCCTAGAAACCCATGGCCTCCAGCCAGCCTGTCCTTTCGTCTTCTTGCCCATGCCTCCAGAGCAGATGTGTGCTCCCACCTGGAGAAGAGGGTCCAGCAGCAAAGCGTTTGCCTGGGGAGCAGCAGGTGTCTGAGGTGAGTTTGGAGGTCTCAAAGCTGTGACCAGCATCTGTGTTGAGGCTGCCATCCACAGTGCTGTGGGTGAGGTGACATGCCCTTCCCTAGTGGGGGTCTGCATGGCTTACAGAAAAGGTGCTGGTCCTGTGGGTGGTACCGCAGTGAAGGGCATCATCCCCATGCTGCAGTGAGAGAAGGCTGGGCGTCTCTTTGCCTGGAACACTTAGAGCTTCCTAACCCTGCCTTTGTTTTTAATTCAATCTCTTGAGAGGACTTAGAAATTAAATAGTAAAAAAAAACTAAACAAAATGCCTACAAGAGAGGAAGAAGAGTGCTCTGCCAAGGCTGGCTGTAGGGAAATGGTGGCAGTCATCCAGAAGCAAAGATGAAAGTCTCAAAGCAAGAAGTCGAAAGAGTCAGACAGAGAAAAGCAAACACGTGAACAGAAGTGCATATGAGACACTAAAACAATGCCAAGCTGGTCAACCCTTGTCTGAAACTAGTGCTTTTAACATGTGTCTTAGTACACAGTGGTGTTTGAACTGTGCTTAGAGACTGCCAGGTGTCAGTGCAGAACAAAAAGATGAAATAGAACAACTTACTGCACAACCTTTCAGAAACCAAACCCATCCCCACTGATAGAAAAAAAAACAAGTGGAAAACAGGTTGTTAGTACATAGAAGTTCTTTGCTGGTCTGTATTTTACTACCAGGGCATTATGAAAAACAGTTGGGCAGCATTTTTTTTTTTTTGAGGGGAAAATACTTTTGTGGGTAGAATTGATGTCAGCACCTTGATTCTGGAAGACCAGGTTTGTCAGTTCTGTTGTAATTTTAAAATCAACTTATGCTGGCTGTATTAACTTCACAGCACTATTTTAAATGAAAACTCTGTATTTGGAGGAAAACAAGTATTCTTATTAAAATGTTTTAATTAGGATTACAGGAGCTCCAAAGAGCTGTCAATCAGACAAATCTAAAAAAAACCTATTCTTGTAGGTGCTAGGATAACTTATAGACAGTGGTAATACCGATGTAAATCAAACTCGTGCTGGTATTACCTCATAACGTGAATGTGATTTACTTGGTTGCTTCTGACAGTACTTCTCCAAATAAGAGAACCCAAGTGAGAGGAGGGTGTAAAAACCATCCTGCTTCTGCAGCTGCAGAAACCTACCTTTCTAGTTACACTCTGTGTATTTACTACAGGGGACAAGTGTAGCGGCACATCAATGGATTCAGGGTTTGAAACTGAAACAAAGACAGCTGGGATTTCTTAATTCTGAATACTACTAACCTTTCTAAGCTAGTGACAGACCAAGTGATGGGACCTTTTAAAAAAGCAATTTTTTTATCTTTTTGGGGAGGTAAGAAAACTGCACTAAGGTTAGCTACCTTGCAGTCATGACTCTGAGACAGGCATTTAAAACACCCCACGTATGAACTACTTAATCGGCTGGAGGTGCAACATAGCCAAAAACCAGCACCACTCTAAAAGCATAAACTGAAGGCAATAAAATGTTTCCTATAATGCACAAAATAAATAGCTCAAAACTTTATATTAAATGGTCACTGAAGGCTTGAAGAAAAATGAAGCAACCTGGTTTCCAAACTTCTCTGTATTGTTTTCCACTAAAAACATCTCAATTTTATTTGGTGAAGACCTCCAAAATTTAGTTAAACTGTAGTAAGGATTTCCTGAAAAAGATATTACTCCCTTTTCTGTCTTAATTGCTTTTTTTTAACTTATATGATGATTAGGCCAAGGATTGCTAGAATAGAATGGCATATCACAGAATCACTGAATTGTAGGCTGTGGAAGGGACCTTGAGAGATGGAGTCCAACCCCCCTGCCAAAACAGGTTCCCTAGAGCAGGTCACACTGGTCGGTGTCCAGACAGATCTTATATCTCCAGAGAAGGAGACTCCATAAACCCCCTGAACAGCCTGTTCCAATGCCCCATCACCATCACTGTGAAGAACTTCTTTCTCACATTGGTGCAGAACCTTCTGTGTTCCAACTTGTGACCACTGCCTCTTGCCCTGTCCCCACAGGCCACTGAGAAGAGGTTGGCCATCTCCCTTTGTCTCCCACACTTCAGATATTTATAAACACTGATCAGATCCCCTCTCAGTCTTCTCAAGGCTGAACAGCCCCAGCTCATTCAGCCTCTCCTCATAGAGTTGATGCTCCAGGTCCTTCATCATCTTTGTGGCCTCTGCTGGACACTTTCCATAAATGTGCATGTGGAATTACAGAGATCTGTCATAGGAGGAAGGGATGCTGCATGTTCTAGCACATACTAAATGCTTATTTCGGTAGGTTTGCAAAACAAAATAGTCACACTGTACATGTACGTTCCAGTTTGTGGTGTAATTAGAAAGAAATGTTTTAAAGGAATGTAATTTTAATAAGAAAACTATTTTGCTCTGCTAAGGTATGAATAGTGTTTATCACTTTAGAAAGGACAAAGCACTTACTAAGAACTTGCACGGGGATATAACAAGGTGATGCAGAGACAAGTAATTCCTTGTAAGCAGTGTTGGCAAATAAAGGTTAGTCTGTAATTTGCAGTCCGTTACTTGTGGAGCCAAGGGATGAGAGATCTTTCCCTTGCTCCATTCTCTGTAGTTCTAGTGTTCTGGTATTTCCTAAATGGCTTTCTCAGAATTCACCCATATTGTAAACCTAGAGGTCAGAGTTTTCAATCTGAATTTAAAAGAAATATTAACAACCTTGCAATTTAAGCATTTGACTTGATTGTGCTGTAGTGGTCTTACATTTACTGAAGGATGAGACACTAGTGAGGATATTCATGTTTGGTTTCCACACTGTTAAACTATGTGCTGATTTACATCACAGGCATTTAACTGCACTAATAGCTTTTTCATTGAAATGCTGAATGAAAGCAAGACCACCAGCAGAGAAAATGAACACTTTTTGTGTCCAATCTTTCTAGGAACAAATTTTCTTCTGCCTCTGTGCGATCTTCCACTTCTGAAAAGCAGATGTATAGAAAGAAGATACCACATTAGTTGTGCTGGAACGTATGTATTGTGGCATAAGGCAGGCATGTTCTTATAAAGTGCTTACAGCAACAAAAACGTGGAGTATTTAATCTGCTGATAAATCTGTATTTCACTTGGTATCCTACAATTCACTCTGCAAACACATGAACTCTTCATCCTAAAAAGAGACACCTGGCTTCATCATTTAAGGACCTAATCCTAACAACTGCTACCAGCCGTGCTGTACGCAGAGCTGAACTCTGATTTTTATCTGAAGCAAAGCACTAAACTGATCGACTGTAGATAAAAGCCTTGTTTTTTAAAATTTTTTTAGGGGAAAGCAGGTAAACTCAAAATAAGTTGTTCCAGCAATTTTTCTGTATCAGGAACAGTTTACTCTTTTTATCAACAGGGCTAAGCAAATAGTCATTTAGAAGTTGTTAACTGAAAGCCATCAAAAAGGGAGGGAACTGCCTTTGCTTTCTTCACATTAACCACATTCATAACTCCCTGCAGCTGTTTTTCTGTGACAAATACAGGTTACCAATATAAAAACCAGGAACAGCAGCACTCTGTGCAACAAAAACCTCCTTTCTTGAGATGTTAGCTGTGAAGGGTGTTAACATAGAGGACTCCTGCTAGATGGATTTTTTTTTCATAATTTTTATTTTTTTAAAAGTCATCTTGCTGCTGACTTTCATGCTCCAACATCAGAGGCTGTAGCTGGGTATCTGTAGCAATACAGTTTGTTGTCTGCACCTCCACTCAGTAGCAACTGATGAGAGGAAAAGAAAACTGATATTAATTACAGAATGAAACAAAATACCTACATAACATTGATGACTGATTTTCTTTCCTCTTAACACATAAAAAGTAATGAACTATTAATGTGACTAAAACCAAGAATCAAAGTGCAGAAGCACCCTTGTCTCCTCTCCTCTCCTCCTCCTCCTCAAATTACAAGCAAAGCTTTTGCCAGAACATTTCTCAAGCTTTTCCCCTGCCTTTTCCTGAGAACAGGAGCCACACTGAGAATCCTGAACATCGACAAATTTTTTCCCCGTCATATAGATATGTGTACCACGACAGTAGCAGAACAGCTTGCTAGGGAGGGTTGTATTTCCCTCCTACATGTACTGCCATGCTCCAGCTGTCAGTTCTCACTGCTGCTTTAGCCTCCATGGCAGCAAGTGGTACTCTGGAACATGTATTTTCTCATTAAGGTGCAGTGCTGTTCTCGTGTCCTAGTTTGGACTATCAGCATAATGCCCAACTTAATGCTGCGGAGCTGAAACTCCCATCCTACTCCTTTGCACAGTACTGTGGGCAAGTGCTGCAGGGCATATGACAGCAACACCCACTTACCAACCACAGCACAAATAAAGCTTCCTGTTCTTTGCTATCTTTAAACATGAAGGAAAAAAATCGACCATGACTGATTTTAGCCCTCATCCTAACCACTGTGCATGTAAATCAAGCAACTTGTTCAAATTCTTACCCCCGCTTCTGTCCAGTCCACACACAGAACCTTGTCTTCATGAGCAGCCAAGTCATACAGAGGAGCTTTGCAACTGGTAAAACACAGGTATGTACAGTCACACGCTGGAGGTTACATCAGCGATCACAGAAAGCAAAATTATTCCCTGTTGGAAATACTGCCACTGCTCTCAGATGTGGTGTAGCAGTTATTAACACTTTCAGGGAGTACAGGGATCTACCACCTGTGAGAGTTCCTCTGATCACATCAGTGTTAACTTCTGCATCCCCAAAGAGAAAAGCAGCAACATTTTTTATCTGCAAACTACCTCAAGACTGAAATTTAATCAATCTGCTAGTGTGAAACAGCTTTATTATATAGTTTCCTTCTTCCATGTGCAGATGCTGCTCAACTGTTTGTGTTTTCAAGAGAAGCCATTTGTGTCTTCTGAATGTGAACTATTTCATCGCTTGAAAATACAAAACAAAAGATCTGAAGAAAGTATCAAGCCTAACCTCACACTGTCAGGTTCATTCCTTAGAAAGGGAATGTGTGTTGTTCCTTAAAACAGAGGAACAGTGTGTGGTTTATATGACAGGCCTCCTGCTGTTCCTAATCCCAGCAGCTATGTTACTTGCTGCCTTCCGCACGCTGGTGCCAGGTGAGTGCTGCATTGGAAGGCCGTACCTGTTAAGGCACAGATGCTCTGGTAGGCTGCAAGTAATTTCCCCCTTTTCTTTATATGCTTGACTCTTTGAAAACTTGAGGTTTTTCATGAATGCCACAGGAGTTTCCAGTGAGTGTCTGAGACTGGTTCTGCTATTTCATTAGGTTACCTGGCCCTGTAAGCGTAAGTGCCTTTGAACATCAGAGAATGTGTTTGGTTTACCTCCTTGTGTCCCAGAGCTTCACAATGTTGTCCAGAGAACCGGAGATCAGCTGATGCTCATGAGTAGGTGACCACTTCACAGATGTCACCCAGCCTGTGTGAGATGTCAGAGACAGCAGAACCAAGGAGCCATCTGAACAGGAAAAGGAGGGGAAAAAATAAAAAAAGACATCAGTAGATGCCAACTGAAACCAGCACTGTGAAGATGCATACAAAATCCAGTAAGAAGAGCTGTCAGCAACACATTTGCATGCATGGTAAGTGCTTCTCCCACTAATAAGTCTATATTAAAAAATGAAAGTGAACTTCAAGGAAAGCACACAAAATACAAGTCACACATGTTTTGGGGGGGGGGGGGAACTCCCCCCATCAAACAAAAGTGAAAGTATTTTTTCTTGTCACTAAACTGTTTTCAAACACTTCTGAAAAAAGCAAACAGAAAAGTTTGTATTATTAAGGTGTGAAAAGGCAATGCTCTGGAGCTCTGGGCGAGAGTTACAGAAGCCAAACAAGTAAAGATGGCTGTGATGTAGGCTCAGTCATGAGTTATCCACAGTCCTGTGGGATGTGACACCATAGCACTGTAACAAAGTGTCTACTGTTTTGCTTCAATAACCCTCTGACCAACTTAGGTGAGATCCCTTAAAAAAAAAAAGTTCAGGCCTACAACTGTACAGGTGAATATTCATTAGTAAGTTTAATTTAAAATAAAGAGAGAAAAACTTTTTTCCTAAATTATTATCTGAGAAATCAAAAAAAGGTTTGCACCAAAAAATACAGATGTAATTTTTTATTTAATAAAAGCTCCCAAATGGCTTATTTCAAACAGAGGGACCAGAAAAGAGTTTGTGAGCTGTCTCCCACCAGGGAGAAGTTCTGAATTTGAAAACACAACTGTGAGAACACGCATGCTTAGCTTACCTTTGCTGCGAGGATCCCATAGTCTGATATGCCTGTCAGTGCTCCCGGATGCGAGGCGCCGACACAGTGGCGAGTAGGAGATAGAATTAAACACTTTGTTTCCTGTCTGTCAGGAAAGAAAACGGTAACTGTAAGAAAGGAACTAGTGTTTGGCACATTTTTTTTTTCCTTTGAGCTGGACTTCAGCTGAACCTACAGAGTATAACTATCTCACCAAAGTAGTTTTGAGATCTCCGGTCTCGGCGTCCCAGAGTTTAATGGTGTGGTCCCATGACGCGCTGCAAATTTCTTCAGCATCTGACCACAGCACAGAGGAGACAGCTTCTATGTGGCCAGAGAGGGTTGCCAGGGGAGTCTCGAATTTAAAAGTGAAATGATGTTAGACTGAATATTGCCAAAAAAAATCTCTATTATTTCATAAAACCACATGTCTGATCAGCTTGATATTTCATAAAATAGTTTTTAACAAAGAGAAAATATCTTGTATGGTCACAACTGTGAAACGAGCTCCAGGTTTGTCCGGGATTTTCTCTTACCCTTGTTAGTCCCAACTGTTCAGTTTTCTGCTTCTTCCGTGGTCTGTTAGCTGCTTCTTCCATTTCATCCTCTTCATCTGTAGGTACTGTGACAGAAGACAGCCAGTCAGAAGCTATCTAGAGGTTTTTAAACTGCATTTTCCTGTAAGTAATTAAGCAAACCCCCATATTTACAGTTCCTAATCTGTCTGCAGTGTGTGAATGTTTTAACCTTACACCTCTGATCAGGTCGGTATTTTCTCTGTTTTGAGCAAGAGGAAAATGAATACAAATTAAGTGACACTCTCCAGGTCATACAGTTTTAAAGTCAAGTCCCAGTGAATGTTTAAGACCATCCTTAGTTGTGGAAAATTCCAACAGTAGTTCACGTGTGCGAGAAACACAATCTTTCTTTTAGATATGATATCTACATATATAGTCCCAAACTGAAAGAACACAACATGGAACAGTGAAAGAAAGCATTCAGAGCAAGTGGGATTAGTCTAAGTTTCCAGACAAGCCCCGGTCATCCTCCATGTTAATAGATAGAAGGGGTTAATAACCCTCAAACCACACATTTATTTAAGGCCACTAAAAATAAAGAGACCAAGTACTGTCTTCTGAATAAATGAAGATCAGAATACAGTTGATGACCTATCTGAAGTTGTGTTACTGACCAAACCAGTAACTTACTCCAGTGATTTACAGCCTTACAAAGCTTACAAAAAAGCTCCTAAAGTTCTAGCTTGCTTTTAAACTTAAGAGGTTTTAATTTTCTTAAGGAAAAAATTATTCAGATATTCATCTTCTGGACTGTGATAAAAACAGAGGTTTTTAAGAGAGCTAAGAAGCCCAGCTTACGCTTATCTTACCTGCAGACCAGATCTTTAACATCTTATCCCAGGATCCACTGCAGAACTGTATGAACAGAAACATTTTGTTAAAAGTTGATCTTTAGGCCATACTGAATGCACTTCCTGCTTGTAAAACTAACCAGCCAGTTGTAACATGTGAATAACAGTGCTAGGCTAAAAAAAAAAAAAAAGTTTGGTATAATTTTTTTCTTCCTTTGCAAGGAAGAATATCTACAAAACATCTTTTTACTTCCTTCAACACCAAAAGAATTTATTTTAACCTGTCTGCTATTAAATCATACTGGGAGCAATGGCTTCACCTTTGGTGTTGAGTTTGGTTACTGTTAAAGGACTGTTTTACTTGCACAGTGACTTAATGTCTAACACCGCTGAAAGACCTGAGTCCTTTAACAGCTGGATTCCCAGATAAAGGGAAAGGACCTCTTCTACCACCTAATTTTTCTGAGTATCTCTCTGGAAACTTCCTTCCCACCAAACTATGGAAAAATTTTGGTCATATTTTAAAATAGTTCATTATAACACAATTCAAGTGTTAAAATTTACTTAAACATTTGAGTTCACTCACAGAAGCCAAAACTGGCAGCAAAACTACTTGCTAAAGTGACCTCCAGCTTTTTTTATTGTATTAGAGGTTCAGTGCATTGCTTTGACAAGATGGCTGCACACTGATGTAGCACTCCTAATGCTCAATAACCACCACTTACAACAACACTGCACACTTATCAGTGTGTCAGACATAACACCATGTACCTATGCAGGAACACAGGATGATTTGTGAGGTATAGGCTGCTGACATCCTGGAGACAAAGGTTTCTTTCTAGGAATCACTCACTTTTGTTCTCGTGCAATCAACAGCGATGGAGTCTACGCTCCCGGCATGTCCCCTGCAGCAGTGAAGGGCTTTCACCTTGTTTTTCTCCACATTCCACTCCCACAGCAGGACAGTTTGGTCCATTGATGCACTGAGTAACAGGCATGATAAGCTATCTGAGAGAGAGGAAAAAGTCATGCTTGCACCCACCTCAGCTTTCCAAAGTCTTTATGTTTAAAGATGTCAGTTTACATCATTACAAATAATGTAAACAAACATACCAATAACTGTTAACAAAGACTGCAAGGTGGATAAACAACGTACATATTCACTACTACTGTTAAAGGACTGTTTTACTTGCACAGTGACTTAATGTGTAACACCACTGAAATAATCATAGCATTTAGATAGTTAAATATTAATGGTTGAAGAATGCTGATGTTTCTCCACTGATAAATCAAACTATTGCTACTCCCCTAATACATAAACCAACCTTGCTTCACCCATGCCACATCCTTTACTACTTCTGTGTGCCCAGCTACTGTCATGATGGGTTTTCCTTCCACAGACCAGATTCGTGCAATCTGATCATAGCAGCCAGTTAATATCCTGCAGGGTACAGAATGTGAAAGATTACAGTCTTTAATACCAACTGGGTTTTTTTAGGAAAAAAAGCCTCAATTATACACTTGGGAAAAAATATCATATTAATTGGTTAGTTGAAATTAATACATAGTGTTACAAAGCAAAGTTTTAAAACCCACAACTGCAAGGTTGAGAGTACTGGCTAGAGAGAACAGCAATGGGGGTGCTGCACATTCTGGTAGGTGGGACTTAAGATTGCTTATATCATTTAAAATAAAAGATAACGGTATGTTACTAGAGAATCTCAAAGTGTTTTCAAAGAAATACTGGAATACTGCTTAGCCAACTGTAAAATGTGTGTGAAAATACAGTAGAAAAAGACAAACGTGGTTGTGTTTTTTGAGGAAAAGCTCTGTGTTATTTTTCTGCTGCTGAATGCCATGTTTGAAGCCCAGGGCTTATGCTAAGATGATAGGGAAATTTGCTGCTCTTTAAGAGAAAAGATAGAAAATACCATTGTCTTGCTCACTGGCATCGACAGTATCTCGTGTGCAGGGACCCCAGCCACTTTCTACTCATGTTAAAGTCACCGTCAGCATAGCACAGAGGTGTTAAAACCACTTACAAACACAAGTGGCTCACTGACTTGACAGGTAAAACCCCCCCCCCCCCCAAAACAGAGCCCAGAGGGAGGAAAAACCCACAAGGCCAAGCCCCCGATTCTCCACAAGACAAACACCGCCTCCTTCGATACCACCGAGCCCTCTGCACCCAACAGGAGCAAGGCAGGTGCAACTCCGAGCTGCCTCAGTGCCATACCATTCTTCAGTGGCTTGAACAGAACTGATCCAGTCGTCATGGAAGATGCATTCCTCAGGGTGAGGCGCCATATATTTCTCCACATACTCTATTTCCACCACTTCTTCCTGAGCTCACAGACAAAGTGCTTATTTAGTGTGGCTGTTTTTTTTTAACTTGGTAACAGTAATTAATGATCACAGGGTGCTTAATGTGCTTAATGGTCACAGGGTGCAAATATACAAGTTTATTGCGCAAATATCTTGGGATCCATGTCCTCTGGCACATGAGTAGAACTACAGTCTTTAAAAAAAAATGCATCTGAATTGTATTGTTTTCTGTCCTTTTGTCAAATCACTATTAATAGGAAGCAGGAAACAAAAGCAAGTAATTTCACTTGTTTCAAGTTCCTCCTCTTCTGTATTTATCTGTACAAAAGTGTTGTCAGAAATACTTCACAACATTTCCCAGAGGCAACTGTAACCTCTCCATCATCCCTGATGTCACTAAGCGCAGGAGACAAAACTAAAATAACAATGAACCAAGTAAGATAATTTCCCCTCTGAACTGCGTACAGACAACACACTGGATAACGATGTTCTTGGCACTGCTCGGTCCTGTACTCTCAAATCACTCAGCAGTTCAGAATGGGCTTATTCATACCAGGAATTTCTCAGGAGAGAAATAAAACTGAGGAAAACAATCTCCTGGTCAGGCTGAAGCAAACTAGCTTATTCTACTGCCCAAGGTGGGGAGAAATTGAGTGTGACTCACCGTGGAGATATTTTCCATTTCGATGTGTGTGACCAGGGGCATACGCAGGAACTGGCCATTGATAAGGAAGTCGAATTCCACATATTTGTGATCCGCTGCAACAAATTAGGAAAAGTCCAGGTTCAGATGTCACTTTATTTGATACCACTAAGAATGCCATCATTCTGTGGCTGCTTTGGGAGAATGGAGCCAGAAAAAACAAAACACAAAACAACGAGAAAAAAAACTTAACAAAACAGTTGGTTCCTTCTCCCAGTTGTGAGTGAGCAGCCCATGAATCCCATGGGATTATGTGAGTTAAGGAAAAGTTGCTGTTGACAGTCAAAGACTTTCACTTGCCTCTTACTGTTAATGTTATTTTCTGAATCCTTTTCTCTGTAGCTGCATCTATTCAAACCCCAGCGGTTTCATCCCTGCTCTGCACGCAGCTTGCCACGGCTACCCCACATCCTAATCACCGCGGTCCTGTGATACAGGGAAGCCCGAAGAATTCCCGGTTCGTGTTTCTCCCCCGGTGATGGCAGAGCGGACAAGGGCCTCGCGTTTCGGTAAGGGCACAGCGCTGGGCGGTACTTCCCTCTGCGAGCCCGCCTGCAGTTCCAGGGGCTGAAGCACCTCTGCTGAACCCTCAGCGGGTTAAGGTGCCGTTTCTACGGAATCATTAGGGTTGGAAAAGTCCTCCAAGATCATCTGGTCCAACCATCCCCCCCACCTATATTACTCGCTAAACCACGTATAATAACGTAATAATGAGTCTCCTTTCTCAGAGGAAACGGGACTTCTCAATAGCGCTGCAGCCGTGCCCTTCCCCGGAAGACCCGCCAAGCCGGCGAGGCCACTGCAGCTGGCGCTGACAGAGCGGCCGAGCTCTTCCCGTGGGCCTTCGGAGCAACCCCACCTTTCCTTTCCTTGGCTCCTCCAAGGAGTTTTGGGGAACGCTTCCTCTCCCGACTGCTGGGCCGGCCCTCGGGGCGCTTCTCCCGGGGCTGCCCGCCAGCGCGGATACCCGCCGCGTGTCGGGCCACTGCCAGGGTCCCGACTGGGCTCGGCCGCGCTGGCGGGTCCAGCTGAGCCAAAGCGGGAGCCCGGCGGCGGCCCGTGACCCCCGCATGTGGCCTTGAGGTCCGAAGCGCGGCGACGACGCGGAATTTGTCGCCCCTTGACAGAGCGGCTCTGCGGCAGCCGGTGCCCGCCCCCGCCGCGGCACCTACCGTTGCCGGCCGCCAGCAGCTTGTTGATGAGATGGCTGAGGTCGGTGGTCTCGGAGGCCGCGGGCACCGAGAAAGGAACATCCTCCACGGCGTACCTGCGGGCACACAGCGCCGTTACGACCCTGCGCTACCCCTANCCCGCGCGCGCCCCCTCCCGCCTTCCCTCCCGGCTCGAGGGCGGGCGCGGAGGCGCGCGTGCGCCCGGGGCGCTGCGCGTGGCGGCGCCGGAGGGGTCTGAGTCGAGGCTGGGGCAGCGTCCTGCCGGGTCTCTGCGTCGGGNCGCCCCGGGCTGCGGCACGGAGGGTGTGACCGAGGACGGGGGAAGAGGCGCAAGGTGAGGGGCAGGGGAGGAGGTTGCCCCCTTCCCCTCAGCGCGGGGGCCGCTTTCTGCTGGACATTTTCTGACTTGAGCGTCTGGGGGGCTCCGGTGCCTGCTGCTCTCTGCACCCCCGGCCGGGCGGGCGGGGCGGCGCAGCGCAGTCCGCGGTACCGGCTTGTCTCCCGTGGCGGTGAGTAGTTCCTCGTGTGAGGTGTCCGCTGTCCGTGGGTCTCCTCGGCGTACCGTGGGCGGAGTGACTTCGCGTGGTAAGTTACATCTCAACAGTAAACTGCCTACCCAAAGTAATGGCCCCTGCAGGCGGTGGGCTCCGGAGGAAGCTGCAAGGGGGGGATGATCTCGGGGAGAAGGCTGCCTTTGCGGGTGTCTGCGCTCTCTTTAGTTCGCGTGGGGGTTTTCCTGACTTCTTGAGAATTTCTGTGGCCTCTCGGGGAGAGCTGAGGGGTTCCCTGTGAGGTGGCTGTGGAAGAGCTGCGTTTCCTGCGTGGTGCCTCAGGTTGGGGCAGCTCGTTGGAGTGGGCAGGTGTAGGGAGCTCTGGTGTTCTGTCAGACTGAAATCTCTTCTTAGCTGTACTCAAAGGACACAGCACCGGTTGTCAACATAGTAGGCACAGGTGGGCGTTCCAGATGCTTGTGCTCGCTGCACAGAGGTGACTGACCTGAGACACCTTGTCATCAGGAGTCCTCAGAGCTGCCGTGTTTTCTTAGCAAGATTTTCCCGCCCTTCTGTGAGAGATGAGCTAAATCTGAGACCTGGCTCAAGCTAACATGAAGCGAATCATAATTCATTTACTTGAGGGTATTGCAATGACCTGATTTCCTCCGTTATGTTTCATTGTAATTTGTGACATTTGTAATGGCATTAGAGAAATGTCATCAGAGGTAGCCTTTTCAGAGAGGGCGTTTAATTGTTGTAAGTTGTGCAGTTATCTTAAATCTTTCTGTAAAACTTCTGAAACGTTTCATGGAAAACTCAGAAGTCATTGTTGGTGAGGCATTCGACTGTTCGTGTTTCTTGTTGTGAGGTATAAATTAAAACCAGAGTGGGGAATATAGCTGTCAGAAATGCTGAAGCCATGAAGTTAAAGCCTTGATTTTGTTTTTGTTTTTTTCCACTATGTTTAGTTTTGAATTGACTATGCATTGAAAACTTGAAGCTTAAAAAATATAATTCTCTGCCTCTTGCCTCAGCAGAGTACTCCTAGGTAGAGTGATCTCGTGGTCACAATGGATTGGTCACAATTATGTGTTTTTCACAGTTTAGGCGTCTTCTTATAAGCAAAATCTTGTGCTGTTGACTGTTAAATTACTGGCTGTGGGGTTTTGAAAGGCAGTGCTTCCTCTGGAGTCTGGCTGCATGTTGCCTTCACAAGGGAGGCCTCGTACCCAAAGGCAGACGGAAGCAAGCATTCATGTGAAGCCTTCAAATTAGTCCAGTTTAGAGCTGGGGTACTCTTAGGGTCCACTGCTTGTGGTTGGTAGGTAGGTATAGGTTAGCATCAGTAAAGAATGACAGGCAAGAAGATACAGAAGTCTGTGAGGTAGGGTGAAAGTGTGACTGGTCAATAACGGGACTTTAAGGTATTGCTTCTTTGACTTTTCTGTTAATGTCCTTAAAAATTAATATGTAAGGAAGCACTATGTGGGCTTCTAGACAAGAGAGGAGACTGCTGCTGTTACAGGAAAGTCTCAGCTCAGAGTGGGCACTGAAATCCTGCTGGGTGGTCCAGATGTGACACCAGTTGTGTCTGTGGGTGACAGTGAGAGTCTAATCTATGCAAGAGGCTTTGACAACTGGGTTGTGGGAGACCTTGATGGATAAATCCATTGAGATCAGACTGCCTTCTGTGTTTTGTATGTGATCTTGAACTGTCAGCGCATTGACCTTTGGCATTGAACCGCTGATGGTAATGTGTAGACTCAACTGCAGCATGTAATGTCTGTTCTATTGAAGATCCTGTCTGTAAGACGCTGTGTAAACTGCTTGTGATGGTGGTTATGTTTCCTTCTGTTAGCAGTGTCGGTCGTTGCTTGATGTCTTTGTAGAGTAAAACCAAGAATAGCAATGGCGATAGAGTTCCCTTTATTTTGAACAAAGTGCTTCCCAAGTGGCAGCAGGGTGAAAGAAGTGGTGCTATGGCAGTAAAAGGTGCTAACCCTGGACTTGGAAGCAGTGAACATGAGGGAGAGCAGCCTGCAGGGTGGCTTGGATGGAGCTGTGTAAAGGCTAACTCTGAGAGCTGTCTGCCTGATGTGGGCACTGAGGATACAGCTGTTGATCCCACTATACACTAATGTCAAACTCCCATGTTTCTCCTTCAGACCCTTGTTAAATGTGGGGTACAGCACTCCTACAGTGGAAATATTTGTGGTGCTTGGGTAGAGTGTTTAGGGAAAGAAGAAATATGTTATTTACTCATTCACGGCAAAATATCCATAGGTTTGTATACCTATATAGGATTTAACTGTCTCGGGGAATTTGTTAGAAATATTTATAGAACTATAAAACTTGTTAACTTTGTAAGTCCGTTTCTTTAAGACAAAAAAGACCTGCAAATGTTTTTGTTAGGGGTTGCACAGAACTTGGTCTAATGAAACCTGCATGTTAATCCATGGAGTTCACTGAGCATGATGTGCGTGTAGGTGGTTCCCTGGGTTAGGATAGTGATGGGACAAAGTCTCAGGGCAAACATGTGCCAAGGATTTTTTTTAACACAAAGATAAAGCTTCACGTGTTCCTGGGCTGCTTGTAAGAGGAAGTTGGATAATA
Organism: Heliornis fulica; assembly: GCA_013399135.1. Lineage (NCBI taxonomy): Eukaryota > Metazoa > Chordata > Aves > Gruiformes > Heliornithidae > Heliornis > Heliornis fulica. Next base: position 1,029,040 of record VXBZ01006975.1, on the reverse strand, counting down.
TCACCTACTGCTGTCATTTTTTTCTCTGGGCTTTATTATTAACCAATGTTACATATATTGTAACATACATACATTGGGCTGCTTGGGCCATTGTTCTTTCCCGATACAGCCATCCTTGGTCCTGTCATTGAGCTCCAGCATTCTCAGAGTATGCATCATCAATATCCTCATAAGAAACTTTTCCGGTTTATCTCAAATAATTAAATGTGCTGCTTTGACATAAATGACATATCTTCTTTACATCTTTTAAGTAAAGGGAAATGGTTGAGTGATGGTGAAGTCTAGTTTTATGTCTTTTTTGTTTTTTTTTTTCATTTGCTGCTGATGTGCTTCAAACATTTTAATTGAAACATAACCATTCTCAGATCCAAAGCTACAAAATATTTGGTAAACGTGAGGTAACTTCATTTGGAACTTGGTTTGGAGTGTCATCACTTGAAAATTGAGTGGAAAAATAAATCTGCTTTAGATTAAAGTATTTAGTATATTGAGCATATGAGCAGCTTATCTTCACAATGTCTGTATCAGCAGGATGCTTTATTCAGCTTCTGAAGCCAAGGAGATGTGGATTTACTTTGCCTGTGCTCCTTTATATCTTTGCAAAGCAAAATAAGCTTGTGCTTCCAGGGTCATGTAGTTCTTTTCAAGTGACTCATAGCCTTTTACATTTTCCTTACAAAAGCTGCAGAGGGTGGAAATGCCACAGACAGGAAGGTCCATCTTAAGGAATTTACTGCGTGTTGAAGAAGATAAAGCTCATAGGAGTCTGCGCTAATACAGCATTGCCTCTCTTTAACATAAATACTGAAGGGGAAAATCCTGAGTGCCTGTCCTCTTCCTTCATCCTAAACTGTGGGGAATTAAGTGTTCTATTCAGTCTGGCATGTTATGCCTGTATTCTAGTGTATAACGAAGGGCTGACTTAATCTGTCATTTTGTCTCATTGCTTATGTATGTTTGGGGTTGGTCACCGCTTTAAAGGGTCTTGGTGAAGCCCATATCCTGTGGATGTGGCACTTCATCAGATGTTATCTGTTTGCCTGAAGGCTTATAGTGGGCAGCTGAGCTCCTCGAAGTATTCCTCTTTGGGACAGGAGGTAAATGTGAAAAGTTCCAGCTGCTCTGTCTTTGGTCTTTCATCACGAGATTCATGCCAAATTTTATTTCAGGTATCTGGTATTTTTCCTTTCCACAGCTTACTGCTGTAGACTGACACTAGTCATTTAATTTCATTTTTCAGATGATTTTCTAACCCTTTAAGCCAAATGTAACTGACTTGATATCTGCATGACAGAGTAATGCAAATCCTGTCTCTTCTTGATTATGGAAGTAGGTGACTAATATTTTTTTAAAGCTGTGCTGGCATATCTTTAAATATCAAGTGTTCTCTAGATGTATGTGGTTGTTAGTTGAGTGCATGTGGACGTAATTAGATGCAAATCATGAGAGTGTGTATGTATGTTTTGTATCTTCAATATCAAGTCAAGCAAATTGTCTTATACAAGAGTCTAAGCTATACTCCTGGAGCAACACTCCAACATCTTGCTGCAGTGAGTAACAAAATTCTAAATAAGCAAGGATTTCTTGAGGGCTTTGCTGTTCTCTTGCAATGCCACTAGAACTTGTGAGACTATAAAGTTGTAAGACCAAAAAAAAAAGCCCACAGAAATGTCTTTGTTGAAACTAAAGTACAGAAGGCTGAAATAAACTTTTCCAACTTTTTCACATTGTCTTGTAGAGGAAAAACATGGAGTTGACCGTGACATTGCAATGGAATGCGCTAATGATTTGTTCGTAGACAACCGTGATATCCCGGAGGGTCAGAAACAAATGATCGGGTTTTCCAGGTGAGGTATGAATGTCCAGTCCTTGTTAGATGCTTTCCTTATGTTCTCACTGATTAATATATAGCACAGTGTTTTCATCCATGCGTTTCTTCCTGCCTTTATAGTAATACAAAGTGTCTTTTAAAAAACTATAAAAGTACATTTACTTTGTATTCTTGAGAAATTCAGTTTTGACCATCAATACCTGATGACACGTCTTGGAGTAGGAGGGGTTCAGAGCACTTGAAAATCGTGTCAGATTGCTTAATGACCAAATGTGGCGCATAAGAATCCCAGGGCACAGGAATCTGTGTAGGTATTGTGGAAGGGGGTGTCTAATGTGGTTGTTATCAAATACTGCTAGATATTCCTAGTTTTCTGTACTTAAAAGTTCTTCTGCAGATTACTTCAGATAACACAAATTCTCATTTGGGTGGTGGTTTAGTAGTGTGCTTGTAGTCTTACACGGTTGTTAACACAACTCGTGTCGTTACTTGCTGCTGCTTTTATGATGAGGTTTACTGTAGGCAGTTTCTGCACAGAAGATCTATACCCACAGAAATTTTGAGAAGGTTATTTGACACAGCTCTGACTTTAGTATTAAATTTAGAAATATTTTTTCCCCAATCTTTGGACGTGTAGTTTACAAATTTTCTTAGCAGAAACGTTAGAGTTGTTTGTGTGATTGCTTCAAGGGATACAAGAAATTGCTGTCCTCCTTGTATTGTCCAGGTGACACCATGACACAAGGGCTGCCTGTTTTCCATTAATTTTCACATGTTTAATATTTGTGTTGTCAGAGTTTGAACAAGACAGATATTTGTGCTTAAACATTTAAATGTAGTGAAAATGTGCTGCAGGAACGTGATTCTTCAAGCTTGATGAGAATAAGCTCTGAGTACCTATTTTTTGAGAGCTGCAGAATCTAACCTGTATAATTCTTGGAGTTACATTAGTGGTTTTTTGTTGCTTATGTTTCTTCTGTGGTAAAGAGTTGTGAAGACTTAATTTTTTGTCGTCTTGGCTGAATGCATGTGTCTAAAGGCAGAGCAGAATAGTGACTTCTTATGAAGTCAAGTTGATGTCTGTTTTCTAGTCAGGTGGGAATTTTTTTTTTTTTGTATGTAACTTCTTTTCTGGGTAAACTTGAGATGTTTTAAAGTGGTAAGTGGATTTGAGGAGCAGAGCTTGGGCACAAGGGATTGTCTTTCTCCTTAGTGAAGGGAGTTTGCTCTAGGAAGCAGAAATATAAATACATTTTCAGCATGGGAATGGAAAACAATTAAAACTGTTAGTGTTAGCTAGTAGCTTCTTGATCATGAGCTCCCTCCAACTATGCAGTACAGCATACTGATTTTAAATGTTCATTTCTTTTTTGGTTTGTTTGTCTTTTTTTTAATAGAAATTTCTACTTCAGATTAAAGTATGATTTACAGGTTTGGGTTTTTTTCCTCTGTGAAAGCATTTAACCTGCATGGATTCCAGGGATCTGTTGTTTGGACAGAGTGACTCTCCTGCAGCCTTGCCCATTGCCGTGTGCCTCTCGCGTAGTGCTCCATCATCGGCTGTGCCCCTGCAGCTGCCTCAGCCGCAGCCTTGCTCTGCAGAGGAGTTCCACCTGGTAGACCGGACTGGGCAGCCCCTCTGTGAGCTGCAGCCCCTGGGAGGGTCCAGTGCACAGATGGTGAGTGTCTGAAAACGGGGCAGGTGGTGGATTCATAGAGGAGGGAGTTCTTCGAAGAACTCTGTTACATGGGCCTTGTTCTAACAACAGCTGATTCAGACTTCAGCAATGAGGTGAAACTTTTCAGTGGTACAGTTTGTGCTCCAGTTGTCTTTCCTCAGGTAGGAAAATTCTCTCTCCAAACAACAGCTTATGTTATCATCGAGCCTGGATGTTGTGTGGTGAGATCTCGTACTTCTACCACTGATGCTTCCTCCATATTCCCTCGTTGAGTGCCTCCATGTTTTTTGGGGAGATTGGAACGTTAGCAGTAAGCTAAGCTATTATGTCTGTCCTTCTCCACCAGTTAATTTGCTTAAAATATTGCTTTGTAATTCTTAATTTATCTTTTTTTAAGTAACTCTGTCACCCAGAGAGTTTGGTTGACGTGTGTGGTACTGGCAGTAAAGACACTTCACCCATCTAAAGTGTAGTAAAGAAAAAATGATGATAGGTTGTTCTAGGTTTTATAACATTGTTGAGAACACCTTCTCGGTAAAGATAGGAAAATTTGCCATAAGGAATTGTTTAAGTTTTCCAGAATTCTAGATATTTTTTTTTATTTTTTTTTTAAGTCTTGGAGTGTTTCTTCTATCTGCTTTTGCATAAAATACTGCCCATAGAGGTCAGTTTCTTAGGACTAAAGTTCAAATGGTTAAATATTTTAATTAATTGTGCTAGTCCATGAATGGGATTGCAGTTTATACAGCATGAATGGCTTTCATGTTTTTGATAGCTTTATTAGTAATGTAAGCCTCAAAGAAATTTGTAAGTCAATGTAGAATCTGGTAAGTAGTGGGGGTTTTTCCCCCTTTTAATCAATTAAGGACTAACTTAAAAGGGGCAGGGAGGATGGGGAGCAACTCTAAGAAACTGATAGGATATGGGCAGTTTTCTTACGAGAAAACAAGTCAATTAATGGACTCTCATTCCGGACAAAATATTTCTTCTTCTGGTAGCAAGCCAATACATCTGTGCTGCATGAAGATCACCACACAAACTAGTGCTACTCATGTTTTTGTATGCTTGCCTTGCAGATGATTGTCGCCAGCCAGTCAGAAGATGGACAGGTGCTGCATGTCATTCCTTCTGCCCAGCCAAGAATGGCCCAAGTGATTATTCCTCAAGGTCAGCTTCTGGATGTGACCAGTGTGCAGGGTGAGTTTAACCTGTGGGACTTGGGGGCATGTGCTCCTGTGGCTAAGCATATCCTGCATGATCTTGTTTGAAGAGCCCTGTTCGTTTGAGTTTCCTTTCCTTAGTCAGTTCTAAGACAAAATCACATCCTTAGTAAATCTGATTTCTGATTATGAGCCTGGCACCCCACAGCCCATGCTTTCTGTTGGACAGAACCTCTGTGATAGCTGCTGTGCTCACTTTAGGTATGTGGTGGATAAATTGAGATTTTTTAGTGCAAAGTTGCTTCTTGCCTTATTTACCATTAGGAAGGATATTTGTGCCAGGCTAGACAGCTGTACTATTGATGTCAAATTTTCACTGTCTGCTTCATTTTGAGTGAAGTGGTTAATTCTGGTAACACAGATAGAAGAATTAATGTTCTTCTGGTCTTATCCAGAGGTTACTGATGTTGAATCGTTAGTGAAGCCAGGAATGAAGTACCTAGGTAAAAATTCAGTTACCAAAGAAGAAAATGCAATGTAACTTTCAATTCATTGCTAAGTTTGCTTGTGGTTTTTTCCAGTCGATGTGTTAACTGTCACATTTCAGTATGTGGCGAGATGCACAGCTGGAAGTGTGAATTTTAAGCTTTTCCCTAGAAAAGGGACATACTGCAATCTGGAAGCCTTGACTATTTATCTGCAAGCCTTGATGGGTGTCAGAAGGCTGTGTGCTAGTTTACATTCTCAGGATAAGGCTGAGAACTAGGTTGTCACGTTTTGTTAAGCTCTCCAAGGGTTTTTTATTTCATTTTTTTCCTGTATAAAATTCTTAATCTGAGCATTAGTTAAGTGCTCAAAAGTAAGTCTAGAGTCTTGATGCTGCATGAATAGAAGTCTTTAAAACACAGTTGGGAAGACTGGTCCGTGGTTTGCTCTGGAGATTCAAAGGGAAGAACAACAGTCAGACCTTGACCTTGAGTTTCACTTGCCTGCAGGTGTTGGTAGTGCATGAAATAGCACTGGCTCTAGTGTCATGGGCATGTCTATGTACAAGAAGCCAGTGCTCCTGACCTGCGAGCCAGTGGTTACTCTGAGGCGTATACTTGGGAATCTTCTGGCTCATGCTTCAAGGTGGAGTGAGTTTGGTACTGAGTCAGTACTTAGCACTTTTTCTTGGGATTGGGGAGCGAAGCTTTCATAGTTGAAGAGCAAAAATCTTATATCTGAAGAGAGTTCCCTTTTCTTTACATTGATACCAAATGGCTGTTTTCAGTTTTCCAATATGTTTAACTATACACGTGCACTTCGATCTAGCTGTATTTTTTGGCTTACAGATTGATCTGGGTTATCAAGAAAGGCTAAAACATTTGTTCTAACAGCACCTCAGATGCAGTTAAAGTTCAACTTTTTTTTTCTTGTTTAGGTCTTCTTGTTGAAGTACCAACAAGTACCATCATCTCCCTTTTTTTTTAACCAGTGTGTGATTTGCAAAGCAAATCTGAGCTGAGCAAAATAGTTATGGATTCCTATATGGTTTTGTGGTAAAGCAGGGTGATTTACAAGTTCTGATTATTTTCTTTGTTGTGGAAGTACTCATTAGCAGTAGCATGATTACCAGAGTACAACCAACCTTATCAACTGTATCTTGATGTACGTGCCTGCCATTTGAGTATTGTTACAACTATAAGACTACTTATCATCTAGAAATCTTACTTTGTATGTCAAAATGCTTGCTGTTCCAACACACAGAGCTTAATTGTAGCTTGTCGTTTCCCCGTTCAGAGTTCAGTTATTAACCAGGAGGATGTTTTATTTTTGTGAAGATGTTTCGGAAGGGAAGTGTGGTGATGGGAACTTGCAGCCTGCAGCTGTGGCTGCTCTAGCAGACAGTGCAAGCAGTTACATTCTGCATCCACAGGCATCTCTCACCGTATCGAAAAAAGCAGCCACCAGGTAGGTCAGGAGGTAAAAGGAATGAACAATCACTTTGATCCACTGTTGGTGCTGTCTGTCTTGTAGTTTGTTTTTGCAGTGGTTATCACAAAATTGCCGTAGGTTGTGAACCCTTAGCATTAGTGAGCAGTGCGTAGTTAATGATGTTTTCAGGCAGCTTTTTTTATGTGCCAGAGCAGTGGAGAAAGCAATTACAGTACATATATTGCAGAAATAGTTTGGTATATTCTGTCCAGAGCAATAGTTGGTCATTTAATTGGCACAGTGTGAATTACTGAAGTTACAGGAGTTGAAAGTCATCCAGTGAAGAAGCTGCAGGTAAAGTTAGAGGTTTGAGTTTGTTTTTTTTTTTTTTTGTAGAGAATAATTTTTAGATAGAGATTTCAACAGTTAGCATTAGCAAGAGAGACTAATGTTTGTTCTCTGGATAACTTCTTCAGCTTCCTTTAAGATACAAGAAGGTAGCCACTAATGGTGTGTCTTAGCGGACCATGTAGGCAGGCAGATTGGTTAGCAAAGTTTCTGAAGTTAATAGTTACTGGTTTTCTTTTCTTGATATCCACCTGATTCTGTCCCTGGGCTAAGTGATGCCTACTCTTTTAATGCCTGAATACTCTGGGATTCTTTTTTTTTTGTTTAAAAACTTATAAAAAAACCCCACAAAACAATGAACAGCAGTGATAAACAACAGTAAAGCCCCTCAGTGACAGTGTTTCTTCTGTGGACTGCAGGTTGGCTTTGCATTAGTTTATGCTCTTTTGAAATGGAGATGTGGAAGATATTAGAATAATCTCACTGCAGCACAAATTATATATATTCAAGAAACATTTGAAGTGGTGAGAGAGAGTTTGTGAATGGATTTTGTGAATACAGTCTATACAGTTAGAAAATAATCCTGGAAAGGAGGTGGTTTTGTGTACAGGAGCCGAAGCACTTGGTTTGGCAACAATAAACATTGAGTAAACATTGTTTCTGTCCCAAGATTTAAGGAATGGATAAAGTCTATACTTAAAATAGTTATTTGAGCTGGTTTTAAGTAATTTACTAAAACATGCAGCATTTAACAAGTGTTTGATATTGGTTTTATTCTTTAGCATTCTAATATCAGTGTGCGTAAGGAATTTGTCAAGGCAATCAAATGGTGTATTTCACCATGTTTTGTCTGTTATTTCAGGTGACAATACTGAGAATACTGAGTGCTCAGAAGTTGATTTAAATGTAGAAAACATTGGGGTTTTAAATACTTATATTTAGAGTGAATTATTTTAGCTATGAAATAGAATATGGGGAAAAGGTTTATAAGGCAAGTCAGAACAATCCCCATAGTTTGATCATGTGCCGTGGGGTTATACATAATACACAAATTTGGTATGCTACCTGTAATTTAGACTAAATTGTTGCTTTTCTGGGTGTATGTGTAGAATTTTACTATATTTTTTTCTTATTTCTCAGAGTAGTGGAAGATCCCTTTCCCATACCTCTCCAGCCATTGCCGCCAAATACGCCTGCATGGGCATGCCGTCTCAGGAACTGTGAGGTGGGCTGCAAAGAATTCTGACTTGGTGTTTCATCATCTAGATCCAAGATATTGATCCTATTCCACAAAAGGAATAATGTTCATAGTTTCAGAAGTTATGTTCAACCTTTCTGGTATTATGGAGTGGCATTGGTACTAGGTGGTACTGCTAGCACATTTAAAAACATGAACATGAAATGCAGTGGAATCCCTTCCTTTTTTGAGAGTGACCATCAATGGTACCTGAAGTAAAAAATGTGCTTCTGAACTCTCAGTGCTATACAGTGCTGGGAAAAGCCTTTGTGTGCCATGTTAGAGTTCACTCTTGAGCTACAGTAGAAGCTCTGCTATCTTCTGCTGAACCAGGCTGGTTTTTGTCACACTTAGTGATCCATTAGTTTAAAAATTAAATTGCTTTTGTAAGGATTAAGTCTGCCACTGTTTGTGTTGTCTCTTAGAAATCAAAGTGTGACTCGCCAGGCTCAAGTCTGGGAGTTATGAGAGCACCTTAACACCAGTGTTTTACTAAGGATTTCTGTTTCAGATATTCTCGCAGATATCTATTTTTGGTACCATCCTGCTGTTTTTCTCTTTTGTTAGAAATGCTCTCTTTATTTCTTGTGTTGGCTTTTGACCTAAACAGAACTCTATTTATTTGCTTGTTATTAGTTATCTGCAGAACTCTCCTGATAACTGGCATGGTATCAGCAGCTAGAATGCATCATGAATCGCTTAAAAGGAAGGGAGGTGAGATGGAGAGATTGTCCAGAGATCACCTACCCATTCCTTCCTGACAGATGTTTATTTTCCTTTCTTATAATGCATATTTAAAGGAAAACTCACACTCTTATCTAGCCAGTTCTCTTAAACACAAGAGGTCAGAAAAATAAGGGCATGAATTCTTCCATGGCAGAGGTGCTGTTTTCACAGAATGAGTCATTTAATTCCAATGGACAGTTGTTAAAGTCCAGTGAGATGTACAACCCCTATCACTCTGGTTTTAGCACTGTGAGCCACATTCTTTACTTTCTTAACGTCAGCGTAGCTTATCTGAATCATTTATTATTGGTTTCATTTTATAGGACTTGCATTATGCTTGGTCTGTGAGTCTACTGCAAGAAATTTTACCTACTGTATTTAAAATTCACAGCAGCAGTATTTACAGAAGAGTTCTCATTTTTAAAGAAAACTGGCCGTTTGAATGTGTTCTAAGGATACAAACATCTGCCTCTGCTGTTCAGAAGTATTGCTGTGCACATTAATCCTCCCTGCAAATTTGTTGCTGTTATCCCTGCAGACTCAGGCCATCCAAGGAGAATAACCCAAGTCCTCTTCCTCCTTGTATGTTACCAGCAGAGCTACTTTGCTAAATTTGTCAGGTACACAGTGAAAATCCTCTGGAGACTGCTAGGATGCATGTGCCTTTTCTGGGCACAGACTGGAGGCAGTGGGATTTTGAGATGTCATTTACCTTTCAGGTGTGACTGTATTTTTTGTAACTAATGCCAGGATAAAGGGTCCAGATAGAATTTGGAGGTCTTTTAGAAATGCAGATAAATGTGGTGGCTCTGCTCTTTCAGTCCCTTGCCAGGATAGAAACAGGCATCAGCAGCATGGGGGCTCATGTGAATGCCATACTCACTGTGTGGAGTAGTACTGTAGCTCCTCTTGTGAAAGGCAACATCCCAAGTTTCTGTAAGGAAAGTGCTTCTGGTACTTCTCAGGCTGTGTTGTTATCTGCCTTTCAGATAAAATTTTGAACTAAAGCATTATTTATAATTTCTGGCTAAACAATTGCCAGCTTCTCCTCCTCACCACAGCTGCATGAGTGCAACCTCTGTCGCCATTCTTAACCACTGTGCTTGCAGTGCAGTGCTCAGGAGGTATCAGAATGGCTGACACAGCCAGCACGTACATAACCCTCTACTCTGGGGCTTGTGCTAGCGGCTGCAGCATGCTGGCCCAGTTCTTTCACAAGGCATTTGTTCTTTGTTGACTCTAGGTCTTGCTAACCACGTACAGTTTGCTTCTCTCGGTGACTGAGGCAGGTTTTTTGCAGTTGTCACTAAATTATTTGTATGGTAATAGTCTTGGAGAGTCACTGTTGCTGCTTTTGTTGTCAGTATTATTTAAACATCTGGCTGCTCTGCCATTGAGGGTGGCAAAACAGTTCTGTAAGACTTAGTACTTATTCACCATGGGTTTGCCCTACAGATATCTATAAGACTGATCTGGCAAACTGCTGTGGGTGTTATTTCCAGCTGTTTGTTCAGCCTGATCCTGAGCTGTTGTGAACAGAAGTGAGCATGGCGTTCCAAACTCGAGTGGAAAGCTTTTCTGTCCCAGGGCTTTCGCTGCTTGCTGGCTGCACTGATATACTAGCACTGATCCAGTTGTGGTACCTCCAAGTAGCTGCACCACTGTCATGGGGGATGTTGCAAAGTCAGCAAGTTGTTTGGGGGGGTTGGGGTTGGTTGTTTTTTGGCGGGGGGGGGAGTTTCCCACTTTGAGTCAGGTTAGATGCAGGGTTTTTTTGAGTCACCCAGAGCTTAGCAGAGTTCATTGAAACCACGATCAGTTTGCACATGGCAAAGCTGGTATATTAGTTTTCTGTGTAATGGTGAGACTTGTGTAACTTTGTGAGTGCCTTGAAGACTGGAAGGAATGTTACAGGAGACATTAAATTCCAAGGTAGTGCACTAAGTGGGTGAGACAGTTACTGGTGGTACAAACAGGTGTTCTTGCTCCAGCTCAGTGCAGCCTGTGTGTTGAAGTGGACATATAGACCACTTCTAGTGCTTCACATGTTCTCTGAAATGTTCACCAAAGACAGGTTTGCCTTTGAGGTAGCTGTAACTGAAGTATGTATTGGGGAAAGCAACAGGAGTGGAGTTGGCTACTGGAAATCAGGGTTGTGGGTAACTGTATTATAATCAGAGCTTTCTGGTGTAGTTAAGGCTTTGGAGGGGTGACAAACTCCTTACTTCAGTGGGGACTGCTGTGTTCTTAGATCATGTGGTAAATCTATTTTCAAGGATTCTGGGGGGAGGGTGGGGAGGGGAACCACGAAATTCCAAAAATCTGAGTCTGTGTTCTCACCTGCCAGAGTCCCTGACTGTTTTCATTTTCTTGTCATGTTCAGCAGTCAGCTGGGTGAATAATTGTGCTATTTCACCTCCTTTCCATACAGAAAATTGGGGACTCGTACCGTGGCCATTGTGTGAGTGAGACAGAATTAGAGAGTGTTCTAACGCTACACAAGCAGCAAACACAAAGCGTGTGGGGGACGCGCCAGTCTCCAAGCCCAGCCAAACCCGCCACACGGTTGATGTGGAAATCTCAGTATGTCCCATACGATGGGATCCCCTTTGTCAATGCAGGTAACTAACTTTTCTTTAATAACTACTTTCAAAGTTTCAACATCAGTTGCCAGCTGGCCTTAAAGAAGGGTCTTTGAGCTGTTCCTTACTGTGGCTAAAGTCAAAGCACAAATGTAAATAAAGAGCAGCTTAGGTGACACATTCTGAAGGAGTTTGTTTCCCTGAAACTACAGGATCGTGCTTCATTGCAATTAATTCCTTTTGTTCTGTAGAAATAAATTATCTAAGCACTATTTGCTGGGGATTCTTGTGATGAGATCTTTAGGTAGAGGTCCCATCTGCTCTACTGGGACACGCAGGTTCTCTTAAGGGTAAGAGCTTGTTTGAGTATTCTTGCCTAACTTGGAGATTCTTTGAAGAGTTTGTTCTGATAAACAGTTTAAAAGGCACCCTTTGAAAATAAATCAACTTTAAAAGAAAAATAAACATCAGTATACCTCAGCACATATGAGAAATTACTAAGTGTTCATTCAGATGTGAAATGAACAGGCTTTAATTTTTTCATAGAGACCATGAATTACTAAAATGTAGGTTATGTGTTGGGGTTTTTCTTTTCCTTTTTGTTTTCCTGAAAGTAACTGGAAAAGTGAAATGTAACCAGTTTTAAAGCTTCAGACATAAACTGTGAGGAATAAGAAAGCTAAGAACAAAGCCAAAGCAACTTACACTTCTATTTTTCCTGAAAATGTGTATGAGACATCTTTAGTGTCCTGTTAAATATACCTCATAAATTAATTGCCCCACAGTATGATATTTCGAGCCAGTGCACACTTTACTTACTTTTGAAGTTTTCTACACTACTAGAATGTCAGATAATTAAGTTGTTACATTTTTGTTTTGCTCAGACCCCCAAACAGGCATTATGTATATTTCTAACATGCTGCCTAATACATTTAGATACATTCATCCAAAAGCCTTTACACCTTTAGAGCAAAGGTCGTAAATGTGACTGCAGAGCTGCAGTGTATAACCCAGATAACTGAATTCTGAACTGTGTAGGACAGAAATATTGTTCTCAAGGAATTTATCCCTGTCGTGTGAAACCTGCTGTGCTTCAGCTGTGAGGAAATCTAGAGAAAGTTGGGCAGCTCCCAGGAGTGTAAAATGTGCCAATCAACATCTTGATTGTTGTTTTAGTAAGAATTTTGGATAGTTGATACTTTTGTAAAACAAGGGCCTCATCAAGATGCTTTTGAGATTCATATTGAAAAGGACTGATTTAAAGCTATTGAATTATTTTCAATCATAGAATTTAGATTTTTTTTTGTTTTGTTAAAAAGAAATTGAGATGTTTGTTCTACATAATTATCTTTTTAATTTCTTATTTGCATTGGGTTTCAGTATAAATCTTTTATTGTCACACTCTAAGTCACACAATCTAAGTCATTAGATATGTTATGGATACACTTTATGTTGCTGTTGTGATACTGATAAAGGTTTTGGTTATATCCCTTGTGATAGGTTATATCACTTAGGCAGCTACTTGCACGTACAGTGGAGTGTATGGAGTGTAAACGTAACTAAACCTGACTTGGAAGAAGTTCCTTTCTTACCACTTTAATGCTATGCCTGCCACCCCTTTTGTTAGAGGTTTGACTGGAAGAAGTCACTCCACGTTTAGAGCTAAGCAATATTTGTTTAAGCCTGTCTGGGTTTGTGTGGGTATGTAACACTGAAACAGTGCTGTGAGAGCAGCTAAGTTAGGTCAGACTTGCACGTAAGAATTTGAGACGTCATGGTCCAAAGTATTGATTTAAGTCAGGAGACCAGAAATAGCTGTCGACCTTTGCTTTCAAGTGTGGATTTTGTCAGTTAATTGGGGGATTCTGCTCCTCATATGTTTCTTGCCAGCATTGTGCTCTTTTGGTAACTTGCAAGGCTGTTCATCCTAAAAATACTGTTGTTCAGGAGGGCAGAATCCGATATTTTGCCCTCATTTACAGGAGTGCAGTGAAGTGTAATGTTTGGGAAACGCCTTGAAAATGCTCTGTGTTCCTTATGTGCTGTGAGAGAAGCATTTGGACTGTGTTTGAATGCTTGCAACACTTAAGTTCCTTCTTGTGGAGACTGGCAGTAAACAGAAGTAACTGTTTTGGAACATTTATCTCTTCTGAAGTTACTCATTGACTGTAATGGCTTCAGTGGTTGCTCAAATAAAGAGTGTGTACTTTCTGTTCTCAGGAAGTAGAGCCATTGTAATGGAGTGCCAGTATGGACCAAGGAGGAAAGGATTCCAGCCCAAAAAAGCTGGTGAGCAGGAAAGCACCTCTGGCCATCCGTACAAAGCCACTTGTCCAGCAAGGTAAGAATTGTCTATAAAGCTGGAAGAGCTACTCAGCATCCTAAGGAAGTGTTCTTTCTGTGTGAGCCTCGACAGAGCACTGTTTGGGGGTGGCAGCTGATGTGCACAGTGGCTCTTAACTTCACCTCCTTGATAAATTGAGCTTGAGACTTATTTAAAGGGAAGGAGGAAGTGCCGCCCTGTTAAACTGAATAAGGTTTACAATTGATAATGTGCCTGGATTCAAAATTGCAGTACCTCAGCATATGATAGATGGATATATGGTGGAGTCATCATCCCTGGAAGTATTTAAAAGACTAACAGATGATGTGCTGAAGGACATGATCTAGAGGTGGACTAGGCAGGGTTAGGCTGTAGTTGGACTCAGTGATCTTAAAGGTCTCTTCAAACCAAGTGATTCTATGAAATACACGTGGAAATCATTCTCTACCTGTGTATTTGATCTTTCGGGGTGTATTCCAGCTCCTAATATTCTGTGATTAGTGAATTATTGTGGTAATCTTCAGTGACCATTCTCGGTCCTAATACTTTGCCTTGTTGTTTGGTCATAGTTGCACTCATATCCTAATTTAACAGATGTCCTGTTTGCTGAAGGAGTTACAGTTACAGTTTGCTGGGAGCATCTTCCTTATCCAACACTAATATTTTTTCCCTTGTCCTTGAGCATTCTCCTGGGTGCTTGTTTGGTTTTTGCTGAGCCAGAAGTGTGTTTGCCTGGACAGTTGCAGCTGGGATGTGTATGTGGCCAGTTATGGCTTCAGGCTGGGTGAAGTACAGCTTGTTCAGCAGTGGTGGTCTGCTTTCACTGTACTGAGGGACAGGGGGTTTCTGCTGAGGTGCACTCTGCCTGAGTGGCTTCCAGACTGGGACAGAAGTGTATCCAACTCCATCTACTAATCTACAGTTCTCTTAGAGGCTCCTCTCCCACTGCAATGCTCTGCTTGAACATTCCCTATACTAATACCTAATACAAGGTAGGTGAGGTTTTTCCTTTCCCCTCTGAGGGCAAAGTGTACTGAAATACTTTATTTTTTTATTCCTCTCTCTCCTTGGAAGGATCTATATTAAAAAGGTTCAAAAGTTTCCTGAATACCGAGTTCCCACTGACCCTAAAATTGACAAGAAAATCATAAGAATGGAGCAGGAGAAAGCATTCAACATGCTGAAGAAGAACATGATAGATGCTGGCGGTGTTCTCAGGTGAAACTTCACTTCCTTTTTTGACAAATGAAGCAAAAAAAAAGCAATAATTTGCTTGCTTTGCTTTATTTTTACTTAGTTTATTAAGGCTCTTGCTTAATACCAGTAGTAAAAGAATCCAACAGTATCAGTAAGACTTTGTGGCTTTGCTGTATTTAGTTTGGTAAATGCACCAAGCTGTGAAACTTCAGCAGACATTTTCATGCAGTGAATAGATGGAAATAGTTATCTTAATTGTCAGTTTGAGCTGGTTTATTTTGCATTGAAAAATGAGAGGGGACCCTGAGTTCTGAAAGGCAGTATCTTCCAGCTCAGAGGGGTAAAACATAATTTGCTCTAAGGGAAGGAGTCTGACAATCAAAAACAACTAAGAAATATATTTTTTTTTTCCTTTGCTTGAGAACTGTATGTAGAAACTCGTTCCTTCTTGACAGGTGGTACGTACAGTTACCTACTCAGCAAGCCCACCAGTATCATGAAATGGAAACTTCCTGCCTCCCTTCTTCACCATCCCATTTTTCTGTGTCTTCTCCTGAGGAGGAGGAGGAGGAAGTTGTTAGAGAAGAGAACTGTTCTCTGCCTTCCCGACTTCATCCTCAAGTGGCAGACAAGATCCGAGAACTGGTGTCTCAGGGAATAGAGCAGGTCTATGCAGTCAGGAAGCAGCTAAGGTACTGAACTGTCCCGCATGCTCTCGGTCTGTAGTGCTATATCTACTTCTGTGTTTGATTAGTTTGGTTTGCAGCTAAGTGGCAGTGATGATGCATTATTGAATGTAATTTCTGTATTTCATGAGAATCTGCTTCCCCAGCTGCTGTCTTCTTTTTTTCATTTTGCTCTAGGTAGCCACTAAGAGCTGCTGTCTTCCTTTAAAGTTAGTTGACTGGATGGGGACTTTTAATTCCAAACTTCGTAGCAGATATACTAAGAACTGGGTCAGAAGATCATCTAGCTTGCTCTTGTCACTGTGAAATGGGAGGGAGAAAGTAGTGATGCCTACAATGGAGGGAAATGCCACAATACACATATTTTAAATACATATATTTTAATGTCCTTTAACATGTGACAGAAAGTATGTGGAAAGAGAATTATTCAAGCCTGATGAAGTGCCAGAAAGACATAACCTGTCTTTCTTCCCCACTGTGAATGACATCAAGAACCATATTCATGAAGTGCAGAAGTCCCTGAGGAATGGCAAGATGGGGTGTAATTCGGAAAGTATCCCAGCAACGGTACGTTGGACTTTGTTTTGTTTTTTTTTTATTTTATTTTTTAGTCCAGTACTTGATATCTTATTTTTTATTTTTACAGCTTAGCTGTGTTTCATCCAAAAGTTCTGTATGACTTTTTATTACCAGTAGCAATATTTTCAGTGGAATCTCTAGCTGAGCAAGATTGGATTAAATGTGAATAAAACCTTCTGACCTTATTTGGTATTTATCTCACCAGCATAAGATTGTCATTAGCTGTTTGACAAATTATACAATACTAGCACTTCATGATGATCATGTGAATTGGAAACCACGTGATACAGAAAAATTGGCAAGCATCAGAAAACTTTGTTCATAGCTTTTTCATTGTGTTTTGGAGAAGTTGCTACTCCTTTTCCATATCTCAGAAATGTCAATGAGTACGCCTCAAGTGCAGCCTAAATTAAGCTAGAGCTTGTGGAACTTTTTGAATGTGTAAATATTAATAAATGCACTTTATAGCATGTGAAGTAAGCATGAAGTAGATACTTCAAAATGCTCTGTAAGGCTTAGCTGTTGTTCCTTAATTTTCTTCCATGTCTTGAGTAACAAGGGATGCACAGTGATCCTAACTTTCCCAGTTACGAGGCTGATTGCTGAGGAATTGCTGATTTTAAAATCTTAAAAGCTTTGACAGAGTGTTGTGTTAAATCACGCCTTTTCCCTCTCCCTGCAGTGCTCTCGGCCCAGGTGAGTGGATGATACTTGTTAGTAAGCCAAGTGGTTTGACTACTTTCTCTTCAAAAGTTTTTGAACTGGCACAAGCAGACCGTAGCCTACCTGGTATAGTGTGTGTTAAGTCTTTTACAATGTTGGGGGTTTTTGTAAACCAAGAACTGCCCAAATGCACAGCTACAGAAAGATGAGAAGTGTCACTTCAGACACTGTTTTCCTACGGGTCCCGTGTTGAGGAGTAGACAAACTTGCACCCTTCCTGAGAACTGAGATCTTTTTCCTTGCAGCTGCAGTGGACGACAGACAGTGGGAATGTTCTCACAGAAACAGTGACCGTTACATTTGCGTCGCCACCTTCAGATGGTAGGACTGCATTAATAACTTAGCTGTCTCCAGATGTGGTTTGTTCTGTTAGCTGTGTGATGGAAGTTTAGTTTCCTTCCAGAGAGCTTGCTTGTGTTCTGTCACTCGGCTGACTTGAGGGATTATTTTGGTGTGTCTCTCTTGACATGCTTTTTTCTGTTTGACTGTGTGTGTGTAAAAATGTGTAGTCGTGATTGGGGTTCCCAGAAGTATGAAAACTGTAAATCTGGCTTTTATTTACCATCCTCAAGCAACTGAACATTGTAACAGTGTGGTTATGTGGAAAGAACATTTCACCTTAGATGAAAGTGCTGACAACACCTGTGGAAAGAGAACTAAATTCCTGCTTCACTGATACAATTGTTTAGATACATTAAGAAAATGCTGCAGACTTCTGAGATGTTTTTAGTCTCAGAGGCACTTCCAGCTTGTTTCTTATTTAATTAGAACATGGTGGTAGGTACTTCTTTGTTTTGTTTTTTTATCCAGACAGCTGACAGAGAGGTCTACAGGGGCACTGCCACAGTTGTTGTGTTCAAAGATTTAACAATATTGATAGTTATATTCAACTGTCATTCTTAACTGAAGACGTCCTGATGTGTTTTTGTTCTTTAGCCCCTGTGACTCACTGGTCTGTTACTTAGAAAAATGAAAAATATAACACCAGAGATGTGGCTGACTCTGAAAACTCTGAAATGACTTGGTGAACATGACTTATGTGGAGCAATTTGTGCACACCAGTGCATTTACAGTTAATAAACAGGCCAATGTTGGGATTTGTTTCCTTTGGGATTTTTTTAACTCTTATCTGTTGCTGCAACAGATAAATTTGAAATGAAAAGCATAATGCATGCTTAGTGCTCTTATCCTAAGCACTTCGGTGCTGACAACTGTCAGAAGACAAGAGGTAAATATTTAGGCTCAGTTTGAGTAGTGCCCTTTTTAAGTAAATCTTGTTTTAGGAAAAAGGAATTTGCAATACAAGCAGACTTACTGTGCTTAAGCTCGTATGTCTGTGTTAGTATTTTCATTACCATACTTTTACAGAGAGATACACAATAGTTGTGCCTTGAACAGCTGTGATAATGCTCAGCAAGAATTACTTTTGGTATGAGCTGTCTGAATGCTAGCAAAGGTTCAGGAAGACCAATTCTTGGGGTGTTTTGGTCATTCATAGATAGTTTTCTAAGGCCAGGTAGCCTATCAAATGTGTAAACATCCATTCAGTGACAATACAGAATGTTAGAGGAAGCTAGAGAATTGGATTTGGTTAGTTTTCTGCACGTGCACACCAGTTCAGTGAATGCAAGCAGTTGTTCTAATTCCAGCATACCTTGTCTCCAGTTGAATATGTGGGTATGAGCTTGCACACATTGCCAACATGTTTATAATTGTATTACAAGTCTAGGCGAAGAGAAAGAAGCCTGACTTCGAAAGATCAGTTCTCATTAATGTATGTGAAATGTGGCAAGGAAAAACAGCCCTGACTTTTCAAACTGTTTGTATGTTTGTATGCTGTTTGCTGGGGTTTTTCTTTTCCGTTTCAACTTGTGCCAAATGGGGACAAAGTTGCATTTAAGAAATCAAACAATAATAGATCTAAACCCAGCAGTTTGTTTCCTTTTTGTGCAGAAGTCCTTATCTCTATGTGATAAGTTTTCTCTGTTCTCTCCTACATGTAAGAATCACTGTAACTATCAAAAGTATGTTCCCTTTTACACCTTCTATGAAGTGAATGACAAATGAGAGAAAGTACCTTTTCTTTTTAAACTTCTGGCATTCGTACTGAATGCCCTTGCAGCATAAGGAGTGGGTAGATTAGGAGTTGAAATACTAGCTTTACTCTTAGGCACGTTGGTGTGGAATATAACCTAAGGAAAGAACTAGCAACAATGAGTGCTCACATGAGCATGCATATAGGTTCTCTGTATAGTGTTAAAAAGAGCCTATATATCTGAAGTAGTTAGGTTTAAGTTTTGTGTGTGTTAGTTATGGTAAAGAGTTAAGAGTTTGCAAATTATATCTCCACTCAGATTGATGGAAACTTTTGTCTGATTTCCTACTAAAAAGGTTTTTTTGATTGAACTTTCTCACTCTTTTCCATTCTTGTCTACAGGCACAGGGCAAGCTCTTCTTTTACACTTGTAGTAGTGAAGACACAAAATGCAAGGCTAAGCAACATTTGCTTGTGTTCGTATAAGCCTTACCCAGAATGTTCCAGGTAGCTAAGACAGGAAATGGAATGATCCCATGGGAAGTTTTCTTG
Source organism: Heliornis fulica (assembly GCA_013399135.1). Classification (NCBI taxonomy): domain Eukaryota; kingdom Metazoa; phylum Chordata; class Aves; order Gruiformes; family Heliornithidae; genus Heliornis; species Heliornis fulica. The sequence goes on along the minus strand of VXBZ01006975.1, from coordinate 1,009,465 downwards.
CAGAAATTCTACAAATTAATCTCAATTTTTACAATTCTTCAGGAAATTAAGTACATCATTCTTGAATTAAATAAGGATTTTGAGGATGTGATGTAATCTCTAGGCTGGAAAGCCTACAGATAGATTGACTTTTGTTGTATTAATTGCATAGAAGTCATTCCAATTCAACAAATATGTTTGTAAGAGAGCAGTGAGATTTAGGGTTTCCTGCGTAGATTTTTGTTCTGGAAGATAATACTTTTGATGCCCTGTTATTGAGCCCTTAACAAGGTATATGTATTTTGTCAAATTATTTGATTGCTGCTTTGATAGAAGTGCTTCAACTTATTATAACTAGAAATTCAAAGCACAGGGTAGGTTGCAGTTACTTTGCTCTCCTAAACGGATTTGTGTGCTTTTTCCACGCCACCCCCAGCTGTGACTCAGACCAGGCACACACAGATTTCCTATAGACCCAGCCTTTTTTCCTTTAGCATCCAAGTTCTGCTGCAAAGAGGACAGCACTTATTTGCATACAAGTCTTTCAGATGTCTGTATTGAGATTGAAGGGGTTTGTGTCACTTCCGAGGAAGTCTTGTAATGGAAAGAAGGGATTTGTCATAACTATCTGCTGTCTCTCTGTGGCACTGTAGGGAGTTCAGCAGGGGAGTCAGATGTCACCAAATCAGAATCCAGCCAGAGCGGGGAGTCCTTGCTACCAGAAACAGCTCAGCTGTTTTCTTCACTTTCTTCACTTCAGCCCAAGATATTTGCACAACTTCAGGTACAGTCAGGTCGTTTATGGTCTGTCAAATGTTCTGCAATGGGAATGCTGAAGGAAAGCAGAGAACAGCAAATTCCCTCTCGGCTAATGATCCCCAACCCTGACTAGGTACTTTGAAATAGCTGTCAACTCATATTTTGGCCTCTCTTGCATGTCACATTTAGCATATAGCTGTGGTGCAGAGGATCCCACTGCCATCTTTTGACACTTTGAAGTTAGGGTCTCTTGTGAAGGCAAAACCTATTAAGATTAAGGTGGTGGTCTTCTGCCTCAAACCCAGCACCTATTCATTTTCCACGTGGTACCATTATTTCATAATGAAAACGTTGCAAAACTGAAGGAGACTATGTCAGTCTTACTCCTTTTAAACCCTTCTCCGGCCTCTTAAGGAAATAAGTTAAACTCCCAGCTCAGATCTGTAAGCTTCCAGGTTGAAAGGCTGAAAAGCAGGAGTAAGACTGCCATGCTAAAAGAGCTGCTTCTAAAACTCTTTTCCCTTCAAAGCTGTCTCTCTCAGTTGCCTTCCCTTTTGTGAAAAGTTGCCTTGATACTTTCTGTCCCCCAATGAAATGCATTTCCCTAGAAACACAGTTTGCACTGAGATGCTGTTCTACTTGTTTCCTTCTCTTTCTGAAGACAGCCTGGCTTCACCTCACTCTGTTTTGTTTTTTTTTTTTTTAAAGCAGTATGCTTGGATTTTAGTGCCCACCTCTTGTCGAATGGGCAGTATTGGGAATGGTTTGAAACTGAATATCAATCCAAAACTAGAACATTATGGTCATTAAGAAGCATTTGGGATGCTGCTGGGTACCGTCATCCTAATAGTTTTTTAATACAACTTTATCCTAGGCTTGCTGGAAATGACACAGAAGACACGGTGTATAGAAGTCAGAAGCTATCCAGTTCAAGCATTGCAAAATATGTGCTATTAAATGCAAATTCCTCCTGCTGTAACTGGCGTGTTTGTTCTTCTGCCTTTTCTTTCACAGGGATTACAGCTGCAATCAACTTTTACCTCATCTAATGGATCAACAGCCCTGATAGCTGTAAATAACCACTCCCCTCCCAGCCCCACCAGTCTCCTGGATTCCATAGGGAGTGCAGTAACCAACCATTCTCTAGTACTTAGTCAGGGACACAGTCTGCAAGCAGGTGCTGGCCTTACGCAGCACAGCACTGCTGCCTCTGCTTTTGGGACTCCGTCTGGCTCTGATCAGAGTCTGGTCACCATGGGCCAGCTGGTAGCAGTTGGAGGGGTAGATGAATCCAGAAGCCTGGAAGGCAGCGTCCATCAGATTCTCTTGGGAGATGTGCAGACTGTTCCAGTACGGATTGTGGACAGCCATCCAGCACTTAGTAAGTTGCAGTCTTGCCAGTAATATGCAAATGTAGAGAATATGGTGGATCTTGTTCTACACATCTTGAAGAAAGGAGAAAAATGTGACGATTTTGTGGTTTAACCTCAGACAGTAACTAAGCACCGCTTAGCCCTCCCCTTCCCCTGCAAGAGGGTGAGCAGGAGAATGGAAAGAAAACAACCTAATGAGTTCAGATAAAGACATTTTAATAGGATAACAAAGAGAATAATATTATAATATATAAACTAAGTGATGCACAAATAGAATTTCTCTCTGCATTCAGAAGGGAAAAAAGACCCTGATGCCCAGTGTGTTTTTGAGCTACCTCCCAGCTAGCTTCCCCAGCTGTATATGCAGCATGATGCTCTATGATAGGGAATATGCCTCTGGCCCCTCTGGGTCAACTGTCCTGCCTGCGCTCTCCCAGCTGCTTGAGTACTTGGCAGGGTGTGAGAGGCTAAGAAGTCCTTAACTTAGTGTGGACACTATAGCTACTACCAATAATTTAAAATATCAATGTGTGATCAGCATTGCTCTGGTACTAAATCCAAAAGGCAGTACTATGCCAGCTACTAGAAAGAAAATTATCTCAGCTGGAGGCAGGACAGTTGATAGTGAGGAACTCTTGGCCAAGTGCTAACTTAAGAATAAGCTATTTTCTGCTGTGTAGTCATTGAGGTGGCCAGCATGCCTGAACTGTAAGTCATTCTCTAAATCATTATGCTTTAGAGGCAAATTATTTAGTAATAACACCTCCATTCCTCCTTTCCCCTGGAAGAGAGATAGAAGGGGAAAGAGAGAGAGAAAGGGAAGATTGTAGCTTTATTTTTTGTATAGGAAAGAAGAAGTATTTTGTGTGAGAGCAATTTTAGATCTCCAAAGTTATTTTTACAGTAAAATGTTTTAAATATTCTTACTTGTGGGGGCCCTTATTACAGTAAATTCATGACAATTTGCAATGTCTTAAAATAGCACAGTAGATTATATAAATGGCTGTCAAACTAAACTGTAGTTAACTTCACAATCAACTTGAGTTCCTGAAATATTTTTCTTGCAAATGCATAGATATTGAGGCTGAAGTTTTATCAGTGGAGTGTGAACTTCAGTGTTTGATTTTTTTGTTTTGTTTCTTTTGTTTTTAAGCTGAAGAAAATACAGAGGGTGTTATCTGTGTGAGCCAAGTTAAACAAGAGCCAAGAGAAAAAGCGTTATCTGTGGAGCCAGATAAAAACAGAGACTGCCATAGTCCCTCACCTATATAAGGCTGTGAAGCATGGGTGGATTTTTCAAACTGGAGAACTCTTAAGTGTCTTGGAAGGAGCAGCAGGTGCTCTCAAAGTAATGCCATTCTTTTTAAGTTGTATTGTGACATTCAGACTAGCCATATTCTGCACTAGTTCTGACAGACAACTGTTTTGATTTATGACTGATGTGGCTCACTGCCAATTCCAGGTCATTCCTTTTCCTTGCGGAACACCACCTGTCTCTTCGAAGTTTCGAGCAATTTGGATACTATCCAAACGGACCATTTTGGTCGATATTTCCTTTAGGTCTTCCACGATTGAATTCCTTAGCTTTAGGACATGGATCCCAGTGCTGGGTTTGCTCTTCTCTCTGAGACCCTCGACTGTTACGGCACTACAGAGACCATAGAATCTGCCAGCTCCAAGACCACAGAATCCAACAGGAAAGTGTATCAATACAGCAGTGGGGTTTTTCTTGACAAAATGAAAGTTCAGGGAGCTAAATTTCAAAGGGTTATGAAGGACATGGATACTTAAGAAAACGCAACTTTGACCTGACCATAATTTTAATGGTGTAAAGATCAAGGAGAGGAGAAAGGTGAGGTTGCCAAATGAGTGTAAGGTTGTATGATGAAGAATTCTTCAACTATGTGATTTGTAATGATGAATGTTTTCAACTTCTACATCTTTAAACTTATGTTCTGGCTTTATAACGAGGCTTGTTGCTGTGTTTGTGGCCTTTGTCATGGTGCTGCAGCCACTGTTCATAACAACTAAAAGCAGGAGCCTTGCCCTGTGGGAAATGATTGATACTGCTACTTCAGTTTATCTACCTTTGGCTTTATGCACTTATGCTCTCAGCTCAGATAAATATGATCTAACCCTCTGCTCTTCATGGTGTTGGTCTTAGAGATACATTACTAATGAAGAGAAGCAAAAGAAAACAAAGCTAGCTCTATAAATCCAAGCAGTATGTGCAAGTATGCTGTCACTGTAACATTCAGAAAACAAACTCATTTTTTTCAGCGATGGCAGCTTCCAATGCTAAAGTGGTCCATACCACTTAAAATAATTACCAGGAATCTTAAAAAATAATCCCTGAATATGGCAAAGAAATAATCTTCTAGTGATACTTAATCCAAAGCCACAGTCTGTGACAAGAACTGCATTGTGTAATCTGACAGACATGTTCTTTAAGAAAAAAAATCTAAAAACCTACACATAGCTTGGAGTCCATTCAAAGCAGTAAATTAAATTAAATCAGTTAAACACAGATAGCAAGTTGAACAATGACATTGCTTCAGATGCCTAATTCTTAGAGCAGCATTCAGAGCATTTTGTTTACAGCAATATCAGCAACTCTTTGGTTGAGAAGTTGATCATAAAGTTAGATTTTTTTTTCTGCATGCTGTACAAGAATGCAGCTTGAGGGCTTTCTGTTATTGAGACTTAAAAAACAAACCAACCCAAAAAAAAAACCAAAAACAAAACCAGAAAAAAGATGGTTTTGTATATTTAGAGGAGAAAGTCTTGGGAATATTATCCAAACATGTAGATTAACATCTTTAACCCGTACAATTTGTTAACATACATTCAAAGGATTCACAAACATAATCTAAATAGTGGCTATTTAATTTTCTTTTAAGTACTTAAAGCCATAAGTTTGAAAATCCACACATAGAACGTGGCTTTGTAATACCTTTATATGCAGCATCTGTTTAGGTAGGTGCTATATTTTAGCTTTACCTTAAATATACTAACTTCTATGAGGTTAACTCTGTTTGCGTGCTGTCTAAGGGTAATGTTTATGGGTTAGCTTAAACTAGAGTTTTCCAACAGGATCATGCTCTTACTTAACAAGAGTCAATATTTGATCATGCAAATGCACAAAGAATCTCGAGCTCTTTGGAGTCTCTCATAATTAGTTTCCTTTTTTGTGGTATGCCTTACTCATTTCTAGGTAGGTAAAATCTCATGAGGTTCATCCTTTTTGGTGTTGTTTGTTGTTAATTGTACACCTAGGTCCAAAATGGATGTTCTCTGCTGCACTCACAGTTCTGGAGCACAGAGGCAGCAGTCACTTTTCCCACTCAGTAATCATATACTAATGCCGCTGGATTTGGGGATTCCATTGCCTTTGTTTTTTTCTTGAACCAGTGCCATTCCAAAGTGTATCACCTTTCTCAATATCACTAACTCTTTGAGAATAGTTCCTCATTCCTGAGAATGCCTATTCTCAAAAGAATAAATTGCAGCTAAAGGTTACCAGCAAGAGGTTATTTCAGTTTTGGTTCTCTTCAAAGCAGACAATGTGTTTGTGGTTGGAGCATAAACTTAAGGAAAGAGAAATTATGCCTCCATCAGATCTTGCCTAGTTCCCTCTTTAACGGTCGCTGCTCTTCCCACCGTGAGCTATAGTCTCATCCTGTGCTGAACAATATTTTTGATGGTACTTTATTTTTAGTTTAGTGCTTGCAGCCAGAGGAAATGCTCTTTTAGCCTGTCTTGAATTGCAGGCTGTGAAGTTAATTTTATCATCTATCCAGAAACAATAGAACAAAAAGTTGGGAAAAAAATAAAGAAGCCATAAAGAATTAGCTGGTTTTAGAAGGTGGGGATGAGAGTTGCAATTCTATTCATCAAAAATTTTTGCTTTAAATTCTTCTTCAGCCAATACTCACTTTTTGTTTTCAGCTTCTTTCATTTTCACACTTTTTTTTTTGTTTGCTTGTTTTCCACATGCATATTCCAGTTTATTACTGTGTGGGTTTTAATTAAGTGTAACATTTCCTCTTCAAATAGTATCTTTACATTTGTTTAGTGCATGTTGCTAATGGAGGAACATGAACTCATCACTCACATCCAGTCTCTAGACTCAACTTAACACTTTAGGTCACTAATGTCCACCTAAATCTTTCAGAAAAGACTGTTATTTGTGTGGAGGGGAAAAAATCACAAATAATACCACTTTCAGTGCACTTAACCTTGTTTGCATAGAATACTCAAGGCTGATTATCCAGAGAAAGCTGGTAGCTTGATGTGAAGTAGTTGTAATTCCACACAAAGTAATAATCAGTATTTTTTTATCTTTATTTTGTTTGCTTTTGGTTATGTACACACATTTATTTTGCAAACCTAGAAATCCTGAGCTTCCACAGCAATGTAAATGAAGAAATTATTCTTCAATTTATCCTCATTTTTGTTTACCCCTAACAGTGGTTGGAGCACTGGAACAGGATGCCCTGAGAGGTTGTGGAGTCTCCTTCTCAGGAGACGTTCAAGACCAATCTGGACACGTTTCTGTGTGATCTAGTCTAGGTGATCCTGCTCAGGCAAGGGGTTTGGACTAGATGATCTTTCGAGGTCCCTTCCAACTCCTGACGTTCTGTGATTCTGTGAAGGGCTGTGACTATGTATGTGCATGCAAAAGTTAGTTTTTTGCTAGACTGTAGAGAAGACATGACAGGGCACACATCCACAGTGCTCGTGCAAGGCTGACAGCCTCTTGGTTGGGAACCAGTGGTGTTAGCAAGTCCTTTTTGCACTGTTCAGAAATCCAGACGTGGTGTCATGGTATGAAGACTGCTGCAATTTGTACAAAATACAGAGATGAAGGGGAAGAAATGGAACAGCTCCAAGGAGACCAGGTAGAGGAAGGTCCTAAAGGTGTGTGAAAAGCAAGGATCCTGGAGGGGGCTGAGAGGTTCAGTTCAGCTCCTAAATGACGAGTTCATGGTAGGAATTTAAAGGTATGGAAGGAAAGGGAACCTGTCCTGCTCAAAAATCCAACAGAGCTGATTGTGTTTTGGTGAGTACACAGGGCAGCCTAAATGACTTCCTGTAGTCTGAGACTTCCATTCTTCTGATATGAAGAAACTCCTCTTGGACCTTCAACCTGGGACCATAGACTTTTCTGCTTTACATGCTACCAATGAAACTGTACTTTTTTTTTTTCCTTTCTTTTTTTTTTTCACCCAACTGAATTAACTGGCTGCTGTCCTCATCCCTCTGACTGCAGCTGTGTCTACCTCAACTGTGCTCAGTATCCACTGAGGTCTCTCTTCCTTCACGCTTACTGGGTCTTCTGCCCAAAGTCCAGGCTCCAGCAGGTCTATCCAACAGTCATCAAATAAGGTATGACTTGGAGGGAGAAAGAGAGGAAGGCAAAGCTTGTCATGTGACAGGAGCGTATGTGTGTTTGGGGTTTTTTTCAATGTAAACTGTTACACTTTTGTATCTCATTCTATTTCTAATGCACGTGACAACTGACATACTTGTTTTCTGAAGTAATACGATGCGCTTTCCGGAGAGTCTTCAAAAGCTGATAAAAAGCTTTCAAAAAGCATTCAACTGATAACATCACCTTTGGATGTTTAACAGCTTCCAGCAATATATGTGTAAGGGATTGTATGTATCATGGAAAAAAAAGACACGAAAGAAAATGGAGACATGAATATAGTTGTTTGCATGTAGTTTAATACAGTTTTAATTACACTTAACTGTGGTTAAATGATGCAGATATTTTAGGGCACACATAATCAGATCTTTTAATGTGGGTAATTGGAATTCATGTTTTTACTACCATCCTTAGCCATCTGCAGCACACCTCACTCGGTTGTTTGGCATGTACAGGGCTTCTGCTAATGACAGTCAGCCTATTTAAACAAGAGCCTGCTGTTCTGAGCAAATTAAATTTCTTGCTCTTCCTGATCTTTTTTCTAATAGAGATTGATAAGGCTCTTAGGAGGGTGAAAATACCTTTGTAGCATAGTGATTTCATAAGACCTAATTTCTGGGTCCTCACTGTAAAGGAACTTGACAGCAAAAGCTTCCCTAAAAAACACTTGAGACTAAAAACTTGGATCTGCCATTTGGTCATTTTTTTAAACTACTTGGATTTTTACAGCAGAATGGTGCCAATACAAGATGCTACTAAACTACTGTCCAAATTTTAACTCTTACTGGTAGTTCAGTGGCTTCAGGAAAGATCAGGGACTTCATTCTGTTCTTTGTAGAATAGTCTTTTTCTCTAGATACTATATAAAATATAATTAGGTGTGGCAAGCAGATAGTAGCAGGAGAGCCAGAAACAGAGATGCAAGCTCAAGTTGCACCAGGGAAAATTCAGGTTAGATATTAGGAAGAACTTCTTTACTGAAAGAGTCATGAAGCATTGGAACGGTCTACCCAGGGAGGTGGTTGAGTCCCCATCTCTTGAGGTGTTTAAAAGACGGGTAGATGCAGTGCTTGAGGACATGGTCTAAGGGTAGACTTGGTGGCGGTAGGTTAATGGTTGGACTGGATGATCTTAGGGGTCATTTCCAGCCTTAAAAATTCTATGATTCTATGTGTTGGTAGATCAGTGGGGGAGAGAAGAGTTGAGTCCCAGCATCCTCGTTCCAGGCTGATGTTCTGTGTGCTAGCCACAAGTGCCCCCCTTGAGAAAGTGATGACTTGCCTTTGTGTTTTGGCATTGCTGTTCTTTTTGCTTGCCCACTCAGGAAGTTGAACAAGCCTGAAAGGAATGTGGAGATTGCAAAGAAAGTCTGTAAGATCTTATACGAGGACCTGCTGGAATAGAATGGAGGACATCAAATATGATGATGTGACTTCTGTAAAGCCCACATTCTTGGGTTCAGTAGAGAGTAGAAGTAATTTTCCAATGTACTAGAATTACTGTGCTCTCTGATCTGCATGTCAAGGTGCTCAGTTTGGACAGATCTCAATGTTCTTATGAGCATGTACCAAAGTGTTAATGGATACTTATCCATGCATCACCATCTTCACATGTCATACTGAAACTGTAAGCCTCCTGATCTTTGTACTGCCTGCATACTTTTTCTTAAAGTAAATGAAAGCTTTTTATAGAAAACAACAGTGGAGAGCTTTCGTCTGAAGTCCGCTAAGATATATGTTTTTAACAGTGTAAGCTTTGACTTGAAGTGGATAATGTTGTTTTCCTGCAGAAATTTCTTATGAGGAAATACTAGCACATACTTAGAATTCTGATAACCTCAGAGAGCCAAAGCCTTTTCCTTATCCAGAACAGGAAGCATTCCAAACTCCCCTTCCTTCAAAATCACCTTATTTAGTGCTTCAAAGGGTTGGCACTTTTGTTCTTCTGTAGGTGTTATTCCATCTGTGCTGCAAATCGCTGTTCAGTGTCTTCCAAAAAGAAAACCAAACCAACCCAGTGATTATAGAACCAAACTTGAACAGGGGTTGGGGTGGGGTGAGAAATAGGGATGCTATCAGCAGACTACTTACCAGGGCACTTGCTTTTTATTTGCATAATCTGACCTGATCAATTGACAGCATGTCACTAACAGTACCTGCAAACCTTGTAAACAAAAATTTGTTTACAAACATCCATGTTAAGTCTAGATGTGACAGATTTTCTTTGTGCTTGGAATTTGCATAGGTTTAGTGAAACCGAAAAATGGTCAAGTCTCAGGAACTGATGAAGCCTTCAGCTGTGAATTTGCTCTTAAATCAAAGCTCTGACTGAGCTGGGGAGAATTTCTGAGCCCATGCCCTTGTATTCTGCAGTATTTGTTAAGCAGAAGAAAAACCTTTTATTTCTTCCAGTTCCACAGAATAGCTGCATTTGTCTTAATCTACCTGACGCTGAGCTGCTTGTTTATCTCCCCAAGGTGGCTGGTGAAATTCTGCTTTCCAGCTTAAGGGAAGATAGAGATCTCCTTGTATGAAAACTTCATGGTCAGTGTGCAGTTGGGAGCACCCAGAACTGGGCCCCCCAAGCATGCTGTGGTTTAAGCTGTGCTAGGAATGGGAGCTGGTAGAAGGAATGAGCAACTGCAGAATGTAGAGGTAAAAGTAGGCATTCTTGCTCTTCATGTAGTGCCCTTCTTATGCAATGACTTTTCTTCAGTATCTGGTCAGCTGTGGGAGCAAAAAAAAATCTCAGTATTGTTTTTTAATTTCTCACAGGTATTTCTCTTAAAGCTAAAATGAAATGGGATAATTGGAAATTAATTATTTGTGTGCCTTACAGGTGATGCCCTTCAATTTTCTGAATGGGGAGGTGTTTCCTTCTTGGCTTCTACTTTTAGCTCCTAGTTCACTGTGTTGGATGTTTTCTCAGGACCACTTACCTATGAGAGTGCTCCAGACAACCAGCAAGAGCTGAGAATGGAAGAGGAAGAGAAGTTTGTGAAGCCTGCTTGCAGGAGATAGAAAGCTCTCAGATTTCAGCTCAAGATTGCAGTTTCTTCTGGCTGAAGTGGTTCACTTTAAATGGTAAATGGGTTTTTTAATATACCATTTTTTGATTGTTCTTTTTGGTGCTCTTTATTCTCTGAGCTCGCATCTAATAAAAGCTAGAATGGTAATTCTGTGTATTTGCTTTTATCTTCAGTGCACTAGTTATCCTCTGAACGCAAACTGGTGTAACAACTCCATGTTCTCAGACGTTGACAAAGGTGTTCCTGCATCTGGAGTGTTTTGTATGTGGGAGATGAAGAATGTGGGAACCTTTTTGACCTTCTGCTGGAACAGATGATCTGTGCAAAGAGGGCTTCACCTGTTTTAAAAATATATATTTACAGCAACTTGGTGGGTGCACAGGCTTTTCATGTCAGGTTCTATTTAATGTCTAACTTAGAACTTAATACAATAAAATTACCTCTCCCTGACCTCCCTTTTTTTTGCCTCTTACCACTGTACTCACACTCAACATCTTCGGGGAGTGAGAAATTGTTTTAACATGATCTCATCTACCCCCTTTCCGCCTTTCTCCCATTGCCTTTTTCTCCTATCCAGAGCAGCACAGAAACATTTCTCTTTAAAATAACTGTTCTGTCATCCTCAATTTCCCAAGTTTGGGGATGAATTTCCTCTTTGCTGTATTTAGCTGGAGGTTGATTCCTTGCATGACTGAAACGTAAGATGTTGTGTTTTGCTTGAGAAAGGAGACATACTGTGGTGAGCTGTCACTTTCACTCCAGAAGTTCTTGCAGGAATCACCTGCCACAGGTTCTGCTCCTGCACCTGTGTCTCCACAGAGGCCAGCACAACCATAGAGCTGTGCCGAGTAGCACCTTGCACTGCATGCAACAGCAAATTATTAGTACATATTACTGTCCTCTCCCTTGTATTCTTTTGAATCACAGTCAGTCTGTGAGCCTGGCCCATTGTGCACCCCACAAGTGACTCTTTGGGCAGAACTTGAAGAAGAGTGCAGGAGAGAGTCAGGAAGTTCTTCATCTCCAAGTTTTATGTTATGCTTGTGGACCCACTGCAGGACACGGCTCATTAGCAAAGCTGGTGGCATCTCTGTGAAAGTGTATTTAATGAAGGGAAAAAAATCTAAGACAAATGCTGAAACAAGTGAGAGAAAGAGTCTTCTGAACAACAAGGTCAGAGAAGAGGAGGGACAAATTGCTTCAGGTGCTGGAACAGGTATTTCCATGCAGCCCAAAGAGGACTCCATGCTGGAGCAGGTGGAGATTTCCCAAAGGAACTGCTATCTGTGGGGAGAAGCCACGCAGGAGCGGTCTTGTGCTGAAGGACTGCAGGCTGTGGAGAGCCCATGCAGGAGCAGGACTGCAGGCAGTGGAGAGGACCCATGCTGGAGCAGGCGGAAAAATGTGAGGAGGATGGAGCAATGAAAAGGAGCCATTTCAGACTGACTGCAACCTCCCTTTTTTGAGTTTGGTTTGAGCAGGGGGAAATTAGAGTATCTGGGGATGAAGGTGTGAATTTGAGCCTGGGGAAAAGGGAAGCATGGGGGGTGGGAAGGGAAGGTGCTGTTTAAATTTGTATTTGTTTTTCACTAATTGGCAATAAATTAATTTTCCTCACACTGAATCAAGTACTTGAAATTTGTATCTGGTCTCAAGTCAACAGTGGCAAATACTTACTGATTTCTCTTTGATCTCTACAAGCCATCATTGCCTTTTTTTAAAGTAGGACTAAAAGGATCAAACTTTCAATTCTTAAGAAATCATCATCTCTGTAGAAGGGAGTGTACCTTGTTTTAATCAGGAGTTACATTCAAGTGTCTTCATTCCTTTTATTTCAGACTTGTGAACTTCTTTGCAAATTGATCTGAGAGATCACTAGTGGCATTAACTAATAACTGCAAACTGGAAAAGTTCACTGTCGACAGGTGGTAACAAAAGATACCGTAAAGTCAGCCAGCTTAATTATCATTAGTAAGGTAAGAACTTTCAGACCTTAACCACTGTATGCTGTGAGGAAGCAATGCTTCCTGCTTTGCTAGGAGATGCATTATATGTTTTCTGTTCAGTACTTAAGTGTTTTGCTGCTGGCCTATTAGCAGGATGATACAATGAAAAGAGTTCATAACATGTTTTGTTGAAACCCAGAAACAGAAGAATCAGCTTACACAGTTACATATGGAGAAAAAAAAAACAAACCCTGTCTTGAGATACTTGAGGAGTAAAAACCTGATTTTTTTTTTTCCTCTGTAGCATTGTCTGGTGACAAAAGATGTTTACTGCGAGGATTCTAGAGAACAGTCTTACTGTTCTAGAGTCCAGGATCAGATAGTACTAATAATGTTACAGATTGTAAATACTGCCATTTGGGCTCTTTTTCATCTTTCTAATTGCCATAAGAATTTATTCAGGTAAGTTGTGTCCCCACATTCCAGTGGCCATGCTATCTCTGGGATGTGAAGTATTGTTACTTTATTTACTAATTTAGTTACAAAGGATTTGTTAGCCATTACTTTGATGATTTACAGGAATGTTGGTACAGCTGGCTGTCCAGATAAAAACTAGTTTTTCAGAGATGGAATTATTTAAGGCTACTGAGAAGGCAACACTGACTTAGGAGGGAAAGTGAGTGCTGACATTTTGTGGAATATGAAAACAATTCTGTGATGTCAGTGTTGAATCAGCATTCGCTGATACTTGAAGCAGAACTTCTTTTGCACTGGTCAGCAGGTGTTTCTCATCTCTGCCTATGGAGTAAGGAGTGAACTGTTGGCTACTTGACCAGCAGTTACTCAGATTCCTTCTTGCTGCTCTGCAGTGAATGGTTAGCCCTGGCTATGTAGGAAGCGCAATTTCCCAACCAAATATTTTGTCTGTTGTCCTGGTGATAATAAGCTGTGTCAGAAATTTCTAGAAGAGAAGCAATGGAAAGTAATGAAGAAAGATCTAGCAAAGAAAAACATGCACCAAAAATTAACTGCTCATAGGATGTTCTTAAATGCTGGAGTGTGAACCATTGTGGACCTGAGCACGCTCCATCACAAATCTCCACACACAGCAGCACCCACACAAGTTTGTTCCTGTTCACCCTCAGCAAGGAAAGGAAACTGTAGTTAAGCCCCATACTGAGTTGAAAGTTAATTTGTAGTGTCATTTTACCATGTCCGAGCTTAAATGGACTGCTTGAGAAAGCCATTTAAAAGCACTGATGTAGTAAAAAATTGAAATTATATTTTTATAAGTAGAAGTTAGAAAAATCCGTATTCAGGTTTGTAGTTCGCCCTGTTTTGCATTAAGGGAGACAGAGGGGAAATCCTATTGGCTTGACCATTGCTACTTTGTCACAACACAGAACTTGGGGCTTACATACTGTTTTTTTTCCAGTGATAATTTACTTTTTGTTAAGGAAATGTGTCTGTGTTCTCAACTGTTTTCAGACGTGTTTTCTTCTGTGCTGTACCTTTCAGATGACATACTGTGAGTCTGTTTAAGATTCCAAGATACTTTCATGTTTGTATATCCATCAAACAGAACTAGGAGGAAAACTGAATAAAGCTCTTATCCCTCTTTCAGTTCAGGTGAAGTTGTGTGATGTAATTGCTATGGTATTTAAACTGTTGATTAATTACAGCTGTAATAAATGCTGTAATCTTTGTAAAGTATATGTTTCTGGGTATTTAGGAGATTGATACTATAGAAAGTGGTAATCAGCACCACAGCACTGTGTTCTGAGTGTTGTCAGAATAAGCTGATCTCAGGTTTCAGTGAAACATGAAATAGGGCGAAGGCATTTCTGGCAAGGTCTTGACTAGTCTAAAGGGTTAAATTTGTAGCATTGAACTTAAAGGTAAGTAATCAAACCCTGAAGACTGCTCTTCCACTACACTAAATCTCATTCTTTCTAAATACATTGTTAATCTGTAAAGGACGCATCCACAAAGTAGCACTGGGATCAAACATGTTCTTTTTTTTCTTTTTTTCTTTTTTTTTTTTCTTTGAAGTGGTCTAAGCCTTCAGTATAGAGAGTACAAGGTGGGTATAAAGAATAACAAGACAGTCTTTGGGGATTTGGGGAGGGTAACATCCTGTAATAATCTGGTGCTGGCAACTTGCAGTCCATTTGACTAAATGGACTTAAATTTGACAGTCTGATTGATTTGTGCCACAAAGGAGTGTTAACATTGACTTAACCTACTAGGATTAGAAGTACTATTATGTTTGGTTTTTTGGTTTCTTTTTTATTTTCGATCTTTATACTTACTTGACTAGTGTTTTAATATATAGTAATAGGGTTTTGGTGTGTTGTCATTGCTAATTCACTTCTTGGAAGCTTATGACATTGTCCCTGCCTGTAATTAAGTGATATTTTTGAACAGGATCAGAAAATTTGCCCACTGTGAGGTATCCAAAGCCATTTCTGCTAGCTTTTATGAAATTTTTGTTTAGTTTAATGGAAGGTGATAACTGACTTAATAATTTATAGGATCTCTAAGACCACGCTCCTTCCTTGGAAGGTCTATGCCCTGCTGAAAATTTTTTGTCATCTACAGGGTCAAGCAAGAGAGACAGGCTGAAGTTGCTGGTTTTTGGAAAACAATAGCTACAGAGCTATTGAGTGTTGGCAGGAGACACAACCGTTATCCCTATATCCAGCAGATGAGAAAACAAGGAAGGAAATAGAAGATGTGAGCCCTGTTTTCCTTCTGGTTTCAAAAGATTTCCAGAATTAGGAGCAGTACTACAAGAGAAAGGAGAGGTAGGAGCTCAGCGATGGCAGCTATTTGAACCCCTCTAAATTGCCCAGCTCTTTCTGTAGCATTTGGAGTGAGAAGGTACTTTCCCAGTGCTCCTTCAGGGTCTTTGGGAGGAATATTTTATCCCAGCCTGCCCGTTCTCTAGTTGGTTTGTGCGGGGGAGCAATGGCCACTTTAGCCAACAGGTTATGAAAGGAGGTGAGTGTTGGATAAGTGCTCTCTGCTCAGACAACACTAGTAACTGTTCTGAATGTTGCCATTCCTTTGTGCAGCACGGTGCTCTGTAGGCATTGAGAGTGAATTTAGGAAGTAGATCTACTTCTGGAAGCTGCAAAAACCCGAAATTTGTGTATCTGTGTGTGTGTGTGTGTGTGTGTGTGTGTGTGTGTGTGTGTGTAGAGCTTCATCCAGTTCACACAAATACACATGTAATGATGTATATAATTTTTAAATGAGAATTATCGATAATATTTTGTTATAAGCTGTTGGTACAAAGCTATTTTCAGTCATCCTATAAAAGGCAAAGAGCTTGTTTCCATGTGACCAATGAAACAAGAACCGCACAAACTGTTTATTCTACTGCTATGCTACTACGTTGCTTTACAAAGACAGTAATTTAAAAATACCTGTTTCCTGGAGTGTTAGCAACGTATTGAAAGAATTTTAAATGCTTATCTTGGCTGTTACCTGCTTCTGTGTTGAGCAGTCATTGAAACCTACGTTATAAATTAGTCACGTATTCAGCAATTTTACTTTTTCTTACCTTTGAGTAGGCAGTAAGGAATCCGAGCTGTTTCCCATCAAACAGACATTATAGAAGAACTAGAGGGTTTTGTTCTAATTAAATATTTAAATGCAAGGAATTTTAATAAAATTAGCAATGGCTGTTGTGGTCAATGACAGTCTTACTTTCACTTGAATGTACCATCTGACCCTAGGAAAGGGTCTGACTGTTTTGTGAACCATTAGTGACTTTGCTTTCTCTGGCCAGCATCAAAAAGACATTTTCAACTTGTGTCAGCTGGTGCCCAGGCATCGCTTTGTTCTGCTGGCAGATTGAGAGACAGGGATTGCAGTGGGGTAGCCCAGGCAGTCATAGAGAGATGAGGTGGTGCATGTAAGACATCAGGAAAAGTAGCAATGAATGAAGGAGAGGCAATGTGACCCTCCCAGCAAGACTGGACCGATTTGGGTTTAGTAGAGACAGACTCTTCTTGCATTAACAGCATCTTTAAAACTGAAACTTAGTAATAGGATAAATGGATATTTCTGGAGTATTGGTAGCATGAAGGAATCCTCTTTCACTGATGGGTGCAACTAACTCAAAATATTTCTATTTTCTGTCAAAAATTAAGAAAAGGGATGGAATTTCCTTATCTTTGATATTTGCTTATAAGACGTGCTCTCTGTTCCATCAGGACGGCAAAGGTACCTCCTGCATTAATCCTTTTCGATACTAGAGGGAGCTCATTGCTTGAGCAGCCAGAGTAAAACATGTTATCTCGGACAATTCTTGAGGAAACGCAGATGGGAAGTAAAGTGGCATTGATGAGTATAATGCACCCTTTTCCATCACTGGCAGGACTAGAAGGGCTGAATTTATCTGCTTCGGAAATTACACATGGCTTTCAGAGACACTCATAATGAAATGCTGTAGCTGCAATTTCTTCTATATCTGAGGACCTCTCTGTCAGGGCTGGATTTATCTTCACAACTTCTCAGAGGAAATAAGCCCTCTTATCCCGAATTAATACTTGGGAGACTAGTACAGGCAGCACTTCTGGCAGTGCAGCTTTCAGACTATACCTGCCGTAGCAACTTCAGTCAAGCGCCAGTCGAGCACACAGGCAGGAGAGCACCCTGTATGTGTTCTCCTGAGAAGTCCCCATGTGCTGCATCCCTGTGCTCAGACAGTTCCTTGAGACACAAATCCAGACCTGTCACAAAACCTTCTCACCCGCCCTGCAAGACCAGGGTGCTGTTTGGACAAACTGAAGAGACATTCTGCTTAAGCCACTCTCTGCTGTGCCCTCTCCCCAGCTCTGGCTCTGCCGGGAGTAGTTGTGGAGCTGGAGAGAGGCCACTGCTTCAGGGTAGCGGGGAGATGACAGCAGGACTTGTGCAGGGCAGGGAAAGGCAAGTGCATCTTGCACTTCTTCAGATCTTTGAGATACAATGAAGGCTGTGCAAGTCTGGTGGACCTAAGATATTACAGAAGCACCACAGGGAGATGAACAGCCAACAGTAAAGAAGGCTGTTTCTCATGGGCATGGACACCTCACCAGGTGTCCAGTAGCCAGAACAGGAGACTGGGAAAGGAAGCTGTCAGGATTTGTACCCTGGAAGAGCCTGAGTATGGGAAATGTGGAAGGAGCCCAACCAGCCTGCTAGTGTTGCTGTATGTAGGGGTTGAGTGACCAGAGAAGAGAGCACATGCCCATGAAAACACATATATGTGAATGCACTCTATATCTGTGTATATACATGCACAAAGGAGTATTCCCAGAGGAAATTTTTCAAAGCACCCAGGAGGAAACTGGAGAACCCAAGGTATTGGCCTGAAACGTGTTGGTGGACTCTTGCCAGGCCGACGTTTCTCTGTGCTGGGGCTCTGTCCTGGAACAGGGCAGTTGAGAGCAGAGTAGCCACCACAGCTGTGCTCTTTGGAGCCAGAAATGCAGCAGCAGTTGAAATGGCCTAGCTTAAGTATTTTAGTTAAGATAATTTTGTATAATCAGAGCAAATTTGATTTACATTACAGTGATTAAATCCCTCAGAGTTCTTGGCATGTGGACCTCTAATCCTAACGAGCACTCCCCGTATCCTGTTTAACTCTATTCCAACAAATCATTATTCCTTCAGAAGCAGCTCGGCTGTCGCCGTGATGCTCAGTGAGGTTGCTGATAGCGTTCGGGCAGCAGTAAATGGACACCCGTATTCCTTCGGCGCCTGGGGCGAAGCAAGGCTGTGAGTACTCGGCTGTTTTGCAACCAGGGTTCCGTGCCGGCGGTGCTCTGCCCGGGAGAGGGCAGCGATGCACAGGCGCAGCCCCGGCAGCCGGTGCCGGCGGCTTGTAGAAGCTCAGACTTCAGCAGCCACCTCCTGCACGTACGGCTGAACCAGTCTTAGTTTATTCAGAATGTGAAGTGATTAATGCAAGATAACCAACTGTGATGCCACTGCATGGAAATGTGAGGCTTCTTTGACCCTTTCCAGTGCAGGGGTGGGAAGTGTATAGTGGCATCACTTTTCTCTTTACCTCCACATCAGTAAGGAGGGACCAGTGTCCTGAGAGAAGGTGCTGTCATACCAGCATCAGTGTAACTGGAAGCCTTTAGCCAGCTCTTCACCATAATAGCCATGGTGGGGAAGGTACAATATATCAGATAGAAGGGCCATAAAGACAGGTTGATACTAGGCAAGACACAGAATAATCATACAGATGCAAGTTACAGTAGGGGGATTTCAGTGGAGTATTACGTGCTCCCTGTTACTGGGAAGCTGGTGAAACCATGGACTGCACCAAAACAGATCAAGAATACAGGGTGGCACCAGCACAAGGAGAAAGATGGGCCTGAAGCAGAGTCAAGGAGGGAGAGTTCGTAGGTGGGGAGAACAAAGCAAAGAGGTGTCAGGAAATGACAGTGCTGAATGTTCAGCTGCATCTGTTATGCCATAACATACCTGTACCTCCGTAATGCAGGAAGGCTGACACAGTGCTGGTGATCCCAGTCCTTGGATTGCCTTAATGCAGAAGCCACATCAGATTGGTCAGGAGATAAGTTAATGAACAACTTAATTTATCAGCCCCTATCAATGTGGGTTTGAGTGTTCTCAGATGTATCCTCACAGCAGCATTCCCCTTCCTGAACAGGGAGATGGAGATGTGGAGAGAGAAGCAGCTTGCCTAAACTCACCAGGAGCCCACATCATGCCTGAGGAGTAAAGAAAGTCACCACACCCTAATCTGGTTTTCCTGCCTTCAGACCTTTCAAATGGGGTTGCATGGAGAGGCAAGAATGTCACACAGCTGCTGCTGTCCCTCCATTCTTGTAGGGCCTTGGTCTACATGACTGTTAAGTGGGTGAGTACTTTTCCCCTTTACCGCTCTTGTGGGCCAGGAGAATGGACAACAGGAATGACAACTGGAGGGCAGGTGCAGTAAGTGCCAGTTGAAGGCATTGGAGGCAAAGGCTTTTGCTAAGTTGGCAAAGCTAGGCCTGTTTTGTAGAGAAAGAAGAGCTGAAAGGATGCAAAGACAAAGCAGGGAAGTTACACTGAACTAAACCAGGATGTGCTTGCAGAGATTAATAGCTGCTTCCTGTCCCGTATTTCAATGTCTTCTGCTTGCAGTAGTTTGCCAACATGCACAAATGATTTTTCTGGAAAAGCATCTTTTACTCTTCCTCACTCCTGTTTGTTTTCTCCTGGTTTCAAGGTACAGGTACAATTGAAAAAATGGCTCACGTCTACATTAATGAGCTCAAACACAATTCAGGGCACAGTACGAAGCTGTACAGCCAATGCAGACCTGTTCATTGCTTTAGCAGGATTCAGATCAGAGCTCGGCTAGATTGTTTAATTAAAGTGTGACAGGATAACAGCAGTAGAGTGAAGAAGCTGTAAGAAATTCACTTACACTCATTTTCTGTTACCCTCAAATGGCAGCAGAATTAATAAAAACACTTAAACAAGGGGGAGAGGGAGGGGAGGGGGACAGGGAGAGGAAATAGCCCTGTACTAAACTATAGATATTAAAGAGCAGATCTAGATGGAACTGGCTTGGGGAGGTCAAATGTAGTCATTCCCTGTTCCCTGCAGAAACTATACCTGAAGGAGAACTGGACAAAGATTTGCTGATGAGGTGATGGGTCTTATACTGAGGCTTTTGTTCCAAGACTTCACTTGCTATGCTCCTATCTCTTTTATACTAGATGCCTCATCTTTAACTGTGCTATTGTGGCTGAAGTTCCAAGAAATAGACCCACCACCCTCTCATTGCCCATCCTATCTCCATCACTGCTGTGAGCTTGTCTCCCTCCTGCCACAGGACCACCTCATTTCAGCCTGCCATGCACAAGATACTCCCTTTTTCTTTCATGTGGGGTCTCAAGACACCCCTTTCTCACACTGCAGTTGCTTTTTTCTGTGGTACCTGTACCTGTATCTTTTAAGCCATAAATGACCATGGAGGTTTTTTTCTACCTTTTCCCTTGTCTTGAATATCAACAAGATCTCAGTTCTCCCTTCTGAGTTGCTGTTTTGTTTTTGATCAAATATCATCTTTGTGTGCAACAAAGCTGACTGTATTATCTTATTATCAAAAAAGGGTGACATTTAAAGACCTTTATAAAGCAAAACTCACACTAATCAGAGGCCAGATCCTGCACTCCCAGTAACCCATTGCTTTATGTATCACTGTATTAACTCGCTCATTTAGATGACAAAATCCATAGGCAAAGGCAGTTTCTCAGTTTGATGACTATTCTTCTAAAATAATAAACGGAGAGAACATTAACAGAATCTGTCATTAACATGCAAAATACTGAAAACAGGATTGATTTTCTGTTCCAGGACTACTGTGATCTTTCAGACATTTCAAAAGAGGGAAAAGAAATACCTCTGATCCCAGAATGTTTCAGAACATCGCTCTGAGAGTCTGGAGAAAGAACTGTATCCACTTCCTAGCTCTGCCATGGCAAGAATCACCTCAGGTATTGTTATTTCATTTTTCTGTGACTTGGCTCTCTATGTGTAAAGAGTGATTGCTCTCGACTTACAAGGTTTTTCTGAGATGTTTTGATCCTATAGAGATAAGTCAGAGGAGCACTCACTTCGGAAAAGTTTCTTTTGTTATAAGAGATGCAATTGCTGGTGGAATGTTGAAAGGAAAAGACCAAAAGTGTGAAGATTTTTAAACTATGAAGCCCGCAGGAAACAAGGGAGAGATCCTGCATGGAGTCTCTTTCTTCAAACCAGAGCATTGTGGTTTAAGCAGTGAGGAGTTTCCATGTGTCTTTCTTCCTTTGCTTGTGATAAACCTTTAGCACCAGGACATTTGCCTAAGTGAAGAAGTCTGCATGGGTGACTGTACAGAGAAGTTTCTCATTCATACCTCAGCTGAATAAACTGTCTCTTGAAACAAGAGGCATCACTGACATTGGGTGGTTCACCAGTGCAGTTCCTGAGACTGCTGGCACGCATGTGTGCAGGTACTCTGTGTGTGGACTGTACTTTGTCTCTGCTGTCCGTGGGCTGGTCATACGGTACAGCCCTCCATTAGGTGTGTCAATTGAAGATGAGGTGGAATAGCACACTGTCCAGGGCTTGGCTTCAGTAGAAGACCTGCACAAACTTGGGAAGTAGTTTTCATTTTGTTCTTCAGTCTCCTTGTTGGCTAAAAATGAGTCTTCTAGCATTTCCCCACCTTGCACCCACATCACCTTGCACACTTTATTTGAAAAAGGCGGTGTTGTTTGTTGCTCATGTACGTGTGTACCATTGCAGTTGACTGACTGCTGGCTTTTGCAGAGACCTCCTGAGACCTGTCCACATTTCAAGTTACTGGCATGCATCTGAGACTGTAATTTTGCAAACTGCCTCAGAAGTTAGCCTCTTGCAACTGGTGTTTGAAGATGAGGACAGTCTGGGAGAAGAACTACTCAGAAGAACTTTAGCTGCATGCTCCTGAAAGCGCTTCTGAAGGATCTTGGGATGGAGGTTCATGCTGGCTTTTGCCCTCGGTTCATCTCCATCACCAGAAAAACACCTACAGCTAGAAGGTAGGAGATGTTGGCCCATGCTAGATGCACTGCCTTCTCCTGCGGTGTGGGAAGGGGAGGCTGGTCTGGTCCTGCCTTCCCAGTAGCATCTCCTGGTTGCAGCTGCTGGGTAATGGACAGCTGCCCCCGGTTTTGCTGCGAGAACTTAATCTGCACTGCCATCCCTCATTACTGCCACTCAGTGCCGTCGTGTCCAGCCATGAAGGGTCACAAGATGACATGAGAGAGGTCGGGCAGGGGGTGTATGAAAGGGCCTGGCAAACGCTGGGAAATATGGAAAGGCTAAAAAGAGAACAGCTCCCCAAACGATGCTCCCAGCGGCGCGGTGGGGATGGGGCTGGAAGCGGCCGGGTTCACACTAAGTTTTCCCGAAGGTCACTCGGCAATATGGTAACTCCCAGCAAGGCTGTCAGTGCCCATAAAGGCAGCTCTCCTCACAGCGCGGGGGTGGGGAAGGGAAGGAGGTTTGTTTAGAAGCATTAGTGTGCCCCTCCCCCGGCCCCATTAGTGGCCCTTATTAAACCAACACAGACAAAGAGCAAAGATGCCCTCGTTAATGGAGAGTCTCCGATAATTACTCTGCTCTGCCGCTTCTTTTGGGGCCTGAATGGCCTTTGAATAATGTTTCTCTTGCTGTGGTTGCAGACAATACCCTCGCAGACTGCTTTAAGCGGTGCCAATCCCATTAGCGGAAGAATAGCGGAGCTCTGGTTGCGCGGGTGTGTGTGTGCTCCCGGGGAGGGCGGTGGGAGCCGGGGGCGCGCTGCCCACTGCTGCGCTCCCCTCCCTTGCCCTCCACGGCCCGGGAAAGCAAAGAGGGGAGTGCTGGGCGAAACTCCATCTCAGAAACAATCTCCCTATTTGTGCAGCGCCCGAGCCAGGGGGCTTGAGAGAGCCGTGTTGCCCCTCGCAGCACAAGCGCGGAGACGGGCACTTGTGCTCGCCAACTGGGAAGGGAAGAGCTGGGAGGCAGAGGTCCCGCAGGACGGAGGAAGAGGAGCGCCTCGTCCAGGCTTTCCTCGTGTTTGTTCCCCCTCTCGTGCCCACACAAGATACCAAAGGGGATGGAGGCCCAAAAGGTCCCGAAATCAGATCTGGGCTGTGCTGCTGCTTTTCTGTACAGAGGAAATGAGGTGACAGTCATCCCTCTGCAGGATTGCAGGACGTGAAAATGGCTATACTGCCCAATTTTGGGAGGTTAACTTGGTGCTGCACACCCCAAGCAAGGAGCTAATTAGTGTGTTCAGTAGGTAGCTATCAACCAAACTTGGAGAAGTTGGAATAACTCTACCTGAGCCTTTCTCTTTGATCTCCCCTTCCGCATGATAAGTGAAAATAATGTACAGTTGGGCTGGCTGCAGTGTTTAATTTAATCATCTGATGATATTTATTTTCACAAATGTG
The DNA here is from genome assembly GCA_013399135.1 of Heliornis fulica. Classification (NCBI taxonomy): domain Eukaryota; kingdom Metazoa; phylum Chordata; class Aves; order Gruiformes; family Heliornithidae; genus Heliornis; species Heliornis fulica. The sequence continues at coordinate 985,958 of VXBZ01006975.1, read as the reverse complement.
AACTTAAAGAACAATTATCAGAAAGATTTCATCTTGTGATGAACGTGCTAGTTTCTGCCAGGCAATAGCTTCTATGTTGGGAGTCAGTAATTAAAATGTGTGAAAAAAGCCCCTTCTTCAGAGGCAGTGGGGAAACATAGAGGGTCTGATGCTCAGCTGGTGTGAACCGGCAAGTCTGTCAGTGGCCACAAGAAATGGGCATTGCTCCTTCCAAATTACACCAGTGGAGGGTGTGCCTAAAGGGTTCTTAAGAGTTTCTCAATTTAAGATGTTTGGATTCTTACCAACAGGAGCCAAACTCAGGAATACATGGTACAATCACCTGGCCTTTGGAAGATGATTCTGCAGTGCTCATGAGAGCTGTTCAAATATAAGAGGAGTACTCAGTCCTTCCTGCAAGCTCTCCCATAAAGAAAGCAGCCAAGTTTCTAGTTTCAACAAAGCCAAAACTCCCTAGACTTCCAGAAGTATAATCTAAAACTAAAAAGGTGACATTTGAGACATTCCAAGTAGAAGGAAGATAACTTCCATTATGTCTTCATCACGTCAACATAGGGGACAATTTGTTTGCATATGCTTTATGCACTGTTCAGTTTTGGGCCATATGTTGATGGTGGTTGAGCAAGAGGGGCAAAGCTGGAAATCCATCTGTGTGGTGTTGGATAGCCACCACCATGTCTTTAGTGTATATTGCTTGAAGCAGCTTATGATTTCATGGTGGAGGGTGGTGATATACTTAAACAACAAAAACTACAAAATCTAGAACTTGCATTCTCAATATGTAGTCATAACAACAGATGTTTTTCAGGGTTCCTATTTCTTCAGAAGTAAAGCATGGTATCCTGCAGCTGTGAAGGATAATGGTGGGCATTTACAGTTTTCCACTGCTCTACAGACTGCAGAAAGAGAAGTCTCTACTAGACTAGAGGAAGAAAATGTAGTCACCTGTTCTTAGATTCAGTTGTTTTAAGCTGTGGTAGAGACATGCAACGGAACATGGTACAGACTTATCATGAGAAAGGGGATGGAATCTCCTCCTCCTGTCAATAAAATGGTGACAGTTGCTTAGAAAGTGACTCACAGATAGAATGGAAAACTTATTACTTGAACCCAAACTGTTCCCTTGCAGCCAGTGTAAGAAAGGTGCATGTTAACTGCTTTTTGCCTAGGAAATAGGAAGTGTTATCCCTCCCAATACTTTTGCAAAGGGTTTCCAGCAGATAAAACAGTTAGGAATATTGAGAGCTGGGGAAAAATGCTCTTTAGGTAGCTGAGAAGGAAAAACATAAGAGACCAGTATCAGCCTCTTTCATTATGTGTTCCCCCTCTCCCTTGGGGGAACACAGTGTTTCTTACAGACCCCTGCAGCACACAGGCAATGCTGCGAAGATGTTGGGGGACCCTTGGTGCTGGAGGCGGTTCTGGAGCCCTGGATGGAGGTTCTTTTCCCATCTCCCGTGCTGCAAAGTGCTGGGGATTGCACAGTGTGAAGCCCAGGTGCGTTTGGCAGATGGGGTCCCGAGGAGTCCCATGAGATGTGCTTGGGCTGTCAGAAAGAGCTGGGCAGCAATAGTGCCTGAATACCTCCGACTTGGCTGCTGCGACAATTGGGATTTGTTTGGGTTCATGGCACATTGTTACTGTCCTTCCAGATTTATGGCTGCCAAGAGTGTCTGGGAGTCTGTTTTTTAGCAGAAAGGGGATTGTTCTTAAGCAGGGCCTCTCTGCTGTCCTCCTCAAAAAAGAAAGGACATCTAAGCCCTTCTGCAGCCTGAGATCACCTTTCCACCACAGATAGAAGATGGCATGTGGGACACTTTCCAGGAAAACTATCCAAGTATGAGTGTAGTGTTAAACACAGGCAATTTCTCTTAAACACAGCTGTGATATCAGAACCAGGGGAGGGATGGGTTTTTTACACTTCTCTTTGAACTGCCTACCTGCTCTTCTCCCCTGACCCTCATGTCCCCAAAGGCAATGGCCCTACACTTCCTGCATGATGATGCTGGGCCTGGAAGGGGAGCTTGTAGTTCCTGGCCAGCAGAGAGAGCAAGTTCTGAAGTATTGTCAGACCTAGGACACCTAGAGAGTATCTTTGCTTCTGAGGAGCCTAAGAGATCAATGTCTCAGTACTGTTTGAGAAAAGGCTGGATAGTGATAAATAACACCGCGAGTGATGATACAACCTCGTCCTTTCAGGAATCACAATGCATACAGTTGAATTAGAATGAAAACATCAATCTTTGACAGCCAGTGAGGAAGCCATTCATCTTTAGACCAGAACTTAAAATGTATGGTGCTGTAGTAATATATTATTTGTAAGGGCCAAGATTAATTCATTTCCAGTCAGATAAACTGGTATATTTTTGAGCCAAAGGCTCTCATTCATTCTTGCTGTCGCTGGAATGAGATAACCCATATGAGCACAACTTTGTTAATTGTGCCAGTCATATTTTGCAGTATGTGCTAAATCGTTGGGGTGTGAGGAAGAGAAGAAAAAGCACTGATGGAAGTTAACCTATCACGTGCCTTTTGTTGTGGGTTGTGAATCCTCTTTATGGACTCGGTTCAGCACCGTGTTTTTGTGCAGTTACATTTCTGCACTAACCTTGTCTCTGCTGCTCAGCGCGACTGGCTCCCCTGGGGCACCGCAGTCAGTGAGACAGCACAGCACTCATGACTTAACATGTGTGCACAGCGCTACTCAGAATTGGCCTGTGCACACCAGACACCAAAACCCGGTGCCCCCCTAAATCTGCACACGGTTTATTTCTACAAGATGTGGTTTTGGGTGGGGTGCATTGCTACATACTGCTGAAATAAGCCAATTGTAAAACTTTGTTTTCTTTTGTTCTGGCTGTGCCAGACGTTTTTGCCCCTTGTGGCCCTACGAATTCACAGCCCTTGCTGGTCCCTGCAGCCTTCGTGCCTCAGGGAGTGCGCTCGCACTTGGGACTGTTACAGATCCCCTCAGTGTTTTGCGTTTCCCATCTTTCCTGAAGCGAAGTACCAGCTCCCCGAGAACCTCAGGCCCCTTCCGCATTGAAAGGTGCGATTCTGCTCCTTGTGTTGGTACAGGGAAACCCCAAGTTCCGTCTGTGGCTGTTCGGAG
>VXBZ01006975.1:947005-982816 GCA_013399135.1 Heliornis fulica | reverse complement strand
AGCAGCAGCGCGGCGGCAGGAGGGGCCGCGCCGTGCTGTGCCTGCGCGCCGGCGGCTCCGCTCAGCGCCGCACCGGGCCGGGCCGAGCCCGTCCTCCGCGGAGCACAGGCAGAGCGCGGCCCCCGGGCGGCAGGTAAATACTCCCTTTGGTCTGTGGTCGGCGCGGGGCTTGGAGGGGCTGCGAGGAGGTTCCCCGACCCCTCCGGGCGGGCAGCCGGGCCGGGCTTCCCGCAGCCTTCGCCGTGCTGCCTGCCCGACCGCCGAGCGCGGATGCGGGCGGTGTGCGAGGGCCCGGGCGCGGCTGTGTTTGCATTTATAGCACAAACACGTCTGTAGTCATGTGTCCGTCTGGAAAGACATGTTCCCGTGCGCATAGAAAGGCCCCGTGCTCCAGTTCTCCCCCACCCATACAGCCTCTCAGGGGCTCAGCAGGAATTTGGGCAGCTCCCCGTAGGGACAGTGACACTCCAGGCTGTGTAGGCACAGCGTGCAGGCATCCCTCTATTGTAGTAGCCCAGGGTATGACATAATGCCGTGGTCTTCTTACATTGCAGTGAAATTGCTTCTTTTATGGAGCAAGTGCTCGCACGCAGACAGTGGAGTTGCACCTTCTGGAATCAGATAGGCCTGTCAGGAGAATATCTGCTCCGTGGGAATGGGTGCTAGCTGGAGTGTCATCAGCAGAAGTCACTAGCATTGCAGGGTGAGGTAAGGGAAGAAACTCAAGGCTGGGTTTGCATAAGGAGTAATAACTTTTTCCTGGTCTGTTTTCTGTTGTGTTAAAAATGTACTTGTGGCCTTGATACTGCAAAGATTTACAGATAAACCTAATTTTAGGTACTGCATAATCCCACTAAGCAACTACCAAAAAGTCACAGTGTGTAAGAATACGAAAGCATCTGAGACTTAGCAGGAACAATGCCCATACACCTTAAGCCACAGTAGTTTTCATCTTGCCACTGTCAAGGCTTATTTATCCAAAATTAGTGATTTAAATTTGGTATTAAAAGAATCAGAAATCTAAACCATAAAACAGGATACTATGTGGTGTAATGAAGGATCCTCTCAGTCTACAGTAGATAGGAACAGTGTTCCTACAGAAACCTTACCAGACCGGAGTCCTGCTATATGTTAACATTTCAATTTCATCACATCTTTTGAGTTTTTTACTGGGCTTCTGCTAAGATCATCTGTAAATAAAGTGATAGTTCCGTTTGGGAAACAGCAAGTGTTTGTGCCGAGTAGTCACAATGCTCTGTACCGGTACGCGTGGTTACAACTACCCTTCAGGGTTAGCTTTTGTGGCAGGGTTGCCAGGACCTGAGGGTTTGGGTTGCTGTGGTAGTTTGCCAAACTTCAGCATGACTTGGATTATTGCTTCCTTCCCTTTCCCCTGCCCTCTTCCTCTGATAATTAATGTGCCAAACCGCTGTGGTCCTGGCTGTTTGAAAGACAATAGGAGGGCTTAGCTTGAGGTTCAAAAGGAGTTTGTTATTAAAAACTGAATTTCCATCAGTGGCAGCATTCAACCACTAATAACTATGGGAAATCCACATCTCACTGTAGAAAGGCAAGTAATGTCCCAGCTGAGCTCCTTGAGTACCATTGTTAGAGGGAAGGGTTGGCTACAGTCATGCATCAGGGCTACTCAGAAAGCTGTGTGCCGGATGAGTTCAAAATAGCTCCCACGTTCTTGTGGGACACGCTGTGTTTTTTACCTTCCTTTTCGCCTCTGGGGCAATGGCAGCTGTTTTTCCCATTTGTAGGGTGATACTGGGCTGTGCTGGAGCATGATCCTTCCTGCTTGGTGTTCCTCAAAGAGACTACACTGCAGAGCTAAGTTAAAATTAATGGTATAATCTGGTATAGATGGCAAAGGATTCAGTTATTCTATTGCTATTTATACTAGCTAGTGCTTCATCTGGAAAGGTCTCAAAGTGTCTTCCAGGCCCTAGTTATTAGAAGATAAATGTCTTCATCTGGCAGCCCTGCTTCTGTATGTCCTTCATTGCTTAAATGGAGCCACCTTGGGGTGCAGCAGGACATTGCTGCACACAAATACTGGAAGCTCAGCAGCCTGATTTGCAGTTTTATTTCTGTTCAGAACTCACAGGGATAAACTGAAAATATTGTCTTTTCTGTTCTCCTCTAAAAAAAAAAAAAAAGTTAAGCTTTTAAGGGCTGCCTTTTCCTTTCACAGTATTTCTAGAAAGCTGGAGGAGAAAGATACAGGTAACACTTCTGTTTGCATTAACCAGAAACGTTTGTGTTAAAAAGAAGCATTCTGTCACTTGGTATATACAAAGTTCCCCTACATCCTAGCAGGAGACAAGCTGGTGTGTCATGGCAGATAGGATTAGAAATGTTACACTGAGTCATCTTGTTTGTTGTTTCTTGGATGTCCAGTTCAATTATGTTTCCTCCTGTACCTGAGGAGGTTGTATGACCCCTCTCAGACACCCTGCTCCTTGATTGTCTCTGTACTCTTTGCTGAGCTCAGGAGGTAGCAGGCTGTTTTGTGGAGTCTGTCTGCCGTTTGTGTAGTCAAGGACAGCACACAAAATGCAAATTTTAAACTTTAAACAAACCTGTAAACACACAGCAGATGAACCCAAACACAGGAATCGTTCGCCCTCCCTTGGGTTGCTAAGTGGGACTACAGGTCTGTTTAAGGCCACACATATCTGTGCCTCAGGCCAGGTCACGGCACTGCTTCATTCTGTTTGTCCACGTGGATTTTGTGGGTGGGTTTGAGGTGTTTGCAACCGGATGATCCACAGGGGCTGTACCTGACATCCTTCCCCCCGAGGTCAGACTGCAAACAGGCAGAGCACACAAGTGAGTACTCCAGGTTTGACGCTGATGTGAGCTATGGAGGTGCCCACATATGCTGACTGATGGGCTTGGCTGGCCTGCAGCCTGGCCTGCCTGTCACCATCAGCTAACTCCCCGACAGTCATTCTGCTTTGCTTTTCCTTTTCTTGCCAAGGGTCCTCCATCTTTTCCGGAGTCCCAGTCAAGCTACTGAGGTTTCAGATGGTTACTCATCCACGGGAAATGATACAGCCGCTCATTACTCGGTGGTTCTCCCGTGCCGGGAGGGACGTGTGTCAGGTGGCTGCAAGGTGAAGGAGCCAGTGATAAAGATCTTGGGTGAGCTGTACACCAGTCAGTCTCCAGCAAAGAAAAGTTTTCCGTGCTCTGTCTTGCGCCACTGCTGGGTCCTCCGCACCCTCTGGACCCGCTTTGTTCTGGTGCGGTGGCTGTCGAGTGCTTTTCAGCTTAGAGTTTCTTGCATTTTAGTTACTATTTTGGAAGTGCAGTTAAAATTAAGGTACACTATAAGCACTGTTTATTATTCATTACTGTGTGCTCATGGCTGGATGAGCTGTTCTGTAGCTGTGATGTGTTAGTTCCCCATGCAGGGAGGATGCCTGGGGAGCTTTCTTGTTAAAGTCACTGGGTCAGATCAGCAGCTGCGGAAAATCTATGCTTTCACAGTGAGACTCATGTATCCTCGCTAAGGGTCTGCTTCCCTTCACAGAATATCACATTCTGCTTCTTCCCTGGTTTCACCTCTTTCTTAATTTCATCTTTTCTGTGGGTTTGGTTTTGTTTTATTTGTTTTTGTTTTTTTTTCTTTATTTTCTGTATCATGGAAGATTGAGCACCAAGTTAATTGCAGCTGTTGCTGCTCTTTGCTTCTCCCTGGGTCTAGGAGACAGGATGTGGGAGCTCTCTGTCACTGATAAATGTTGGCAGTCAATTTCATCCTTAAGGGCAATGAGACTATAGCAAGCAGATGGTTTTGCAACAGGGAGATGGTTATGCTTACATTCAGTTATACTCTCTAGTGTCTGGCCCTAAAGCCAAGTGTCTCTGACCAGAAACCCTCTTTCTCCAGGTTTTGTGAGCTTTTCCTGAATATTGACAGTGGTTTCAGGAATATCAATCAGAAGGTATTTATGTAAAACACTTTAAAATTGTGATTATCTTGAAATTTTAAGCAATTAATTTCCCAGTTGTCTGTTGGGGGAAGAAGCTTTTGAAGAGGGGCTTTAAGAATGTGATCTAAATACAATGATCCAGGCCAGGCTGAACTGACCATTGGCTGTCATATGGCAGCCTCTTTGAAACTGTGGTCTCTTGTTCCATATGAAAAGTTTCTTGTAGTTTTTTCTTGTTTGTGAGGCACTGTAAATTTCATCCAGACATTTAGATGATGAATCTAACAAACTTTTGTGCTGTGTTGCTTACTCAGTGTACACAGCAGTGGATCATCTCTCATTCTCTCTTATACCTGTGCCCACCTGACAAATACAGCTCAACTTCTTAATTAAGAGGAGTCTTCATCTTTTTTAGGGATTCAGCACAGCAGATCCTAGTTTTTGGGGACCGCCATTGACCTAAGTGTGTCCCATTTAGATGGGACCCACGGAACCGGTCAGAAATCCTGTAGCAGCAAAACTCATAGGCTGTGATTGTTCAAGGTGCTGCTGGAAGACATTCAGGTCACAGGCTGAAGCTGTAACCTTTTCTGCAGATGGCTGGTTGTTCAGACCAGGCTTGTCACGGCCCACAAACTGGACTATAGTAGTCCAGGCTTCCAATATACCAGAAATAAAGGTCTCCCAAGGCCACTTGACTTTGCTCTGCTACCAGATTGAATTTCAGTTACCCAGTTGAAAGAATGTATCTCTGTTTCTTTGTTGGCATTGGAGTTTCAGCCCACAGCTGCAGCACAGTGTGAGATAAGGAGAGCTGGTTCCCACAGCAGGTTCCAGAGTGCTGAGAAGGGCTAGGGCAAGCTCTCCAGTGGCTGAGGCACCCCTGCTCTCTGTTTGCCTACAGGTAACTTGTAAAACTCCTCTTCTGCTCTTGAGATAAAATTCTCAGAAACACCCAAATCCTTGCCAGGAATTTGAGATTATGAGTCATTAGGAATCAGTGAGACTTGGAAAACTTCTAAAAATATTACCCACTTCTTGGTATCTTTTGCTGGCTGGAAGCTCCCCTGAACACACTGATTTCTCCTCTCTAAATCTCTCTCCAAATAGAAGGGAAAGGGGAAGTTCTTATTTGTATGTTGTGTCTTGCTCATTGTTATATACATCTCTGCTACCCGTTCACTGAAGAGGAGGTCCTGTGAGCACCAAAACTGACGAGACTGCTTATGAAGTTGTGACATGACTCCTGTTCCTCCTTCCTGCTTTCCTCCTTTGCTTTCCAGTGTTTTCAGATCCACTGCTGTGCTGGATTTGGAGCAGAAGGCCATGTGGTGGCATGGCCTTCTAAAAAGGATAAGAAACTAGGTTTTGCCCAATTCTCCCTCAAGGGTGAGTATGGGCCTGTCTTCTGCAAGAGACATCTCCAAGCTTTCTACCCTTCCTTCTTCTGTGCTTTTTAATTATTGCCATGTGATGCCTGGGTATTTTTCCTGGCCTGTGGAGATCAAGGAAAGCACAGCAGGAAGGTAAATGATCTCCTCCCATGTACGTTCCTTGGCATTTGTTGCCCATGATTTTTCTCTGCTGTTAAACTGCGCTGTCACCTAGTCTAAGTCCTTGTGACTTCCGTAGGAGAAGTAATCTTGGCTGAACTGAACTTCTGTCTTTCCCATGGCTTGGTACCTCATCCATATGAGTAATACGGTGACCGTAGACTTGAGACACTAAAGACATTACTCATGTTGTAAGTGCACATGAATTATCTGACAAATTCATGGACAAAAGCTCTGTCTGCACTAGGCAGACATATAGAAAAGCATGTTTTTCAGCTGCTGAAATCCCTTGGTCCAGCAGTTTTGCTAAATATAGTGCACCATGTTTCCTCACCCTTTTTTCAGTAGGACTTTTTTCAGGGATCCGGGTGAGCTGTTTCTCATAACATTTGTTCTCATAACAAATCCCTGCTTGCTGTTGCCTGTAGTTGGACTGATGTTTCTCTCTTCCTCTCCTATTCACTGCCTTAAGCTGAATATCTTTGAAAAATTTCAGGTGTTTCCAAGAAATAATACACAAGGCGATAAGTTTTAGTAGTAATTTTAAAAGAGTTCATTCTATCCTATTACTTGCCTTTTTTTCTCCTTCATGTGAAGGAAGTGATTTCCAGTGCTTTACCTCCTGGAAGAGATTCTGATGGTGCTGTTTACTGCCATATCAAAGTTAGTTTTCATTTGGTTTCAACTCTATGCAGAAGTCTGAATTAAAATTTTGTTGAGTGTCACAGTCAGAAAATGCCAGATTATGTTTGTGGAGGATATGTGACTGTTCAATCTCAGCATTAGTGGGAATTACTGTCATGACTTTTTCTTTGATCTAAGGAGACTCTTGGTGGTGTAGGAAGGTATGAGCCTGCCACAGTTGAGGTCACCTTTCACATGTATATTAAGCAGGGCAAACAGACCAGTTAGGAAGGTATGAGTACTGCAGTTTGTGAACTATGTGATGCAGGGACCTGTCATCATCTTATGACCTTGTGATTTGGCATCTTACTGGATATGAGGTCAGTTTGTAGTTCAGCACCACCACCTTGGCTGCATGACACTGGCTTCAATCTCACAGGATCCGGATAAACATGCAGCCACATGAAGCCTCCAGTGACTAAAACCAAGCATATTAAATGTAAGTGTCATTTTTTTCCTCCTTGCTTTCCACCTCTCATAATGATTTAAAATAAAGAACAGAGCAACATTGCGTCTGCCCCACTGAAGTGCTTCAGTGGCGTGTCACAAGCTCTTCTGGACTGATTGCTGCTCCAGTCCCGTGAGCAAGGCCAAAGCTGTATTTTTGGCTGCGTTAACCCCTGTGAAGCGGCGTCTTTGTATAGATGGGCCAGCCTGTAGCTTCCACTGTTGGATGTGATCTGTTAGTGTTATGTTGGTGCTGGGTTTGTTCAAGTGAATGCCTGTTACGATTTTGCAATGTCAAAATACCATTCTTGTTGTAAAGACATGCCATAGGAGGGTGTAGAATAAGTGGTCAGGTTGCCAACATGTCCCTTACCCTGTTCCTGGAGGTCCTAGGCTCTAAGGTGTCAGGGAGCAGAATGCTCTTCTGGGGTTGATGGCAGGAATGATCTTCAAGAGTAAACTACATGCAGCATTAAGCTGACAATGTAGGTGTGCCCCAGATGACTTTGACACTGTCATCAACTGAAACAGTTACACAGCTTTGCATTAAGTCCCTTCCTGTGCTGTTGTGGTTTGAAACCATTCCAGATCTGTTTTGTTCAGCATTCTGTCTGCAGTTTTGGCTACCTTCAGTGTCTTACTCTGCATTTACTTGTTGAAGCTGATGCTAGTTTTGGTTCACTATAAGGATTGTGAAGTGCTTGTAGACATCATGGTCTGAACTGCCGGTCTGTTAGGAGGGAGGGTGAACTGCTGCTTTCCAACAGGACTGTGTCACCACTGGCCACAACTGAAGCAGGGATGGGAGCATCCCTGCTTCAGTTGTGGTTATTGTCGAGGAGGTTGGTCTGTGCTACAGGGTTCTGTGCCCCCTTATTGGAGGAGCTGGTCTCCCCCTTCCTCCTGGATTCATATATGAAAGGGTACCTATTTAAATGACTTTGCTAATATAAATCAGGCAAATAGACTGTTCTGGGTTAAGAAAAAAAGCCTTAAATTGAAATATTATCTGTGTTTGATGCTGTTTAATAGATGGTTTTTTCCTGCTAAGCGTAAATCTTCATGGGTCCTGGTAGCACTTACGCATCATTCACAAGCTAATGAGCTGCTAATTATCAGCCCTGCCCAGGCTAATTAGTTTTGTTAAGAGTGTATTAATCTAGCAGAGCTCTGGGAAGCTTTGCTGCTTCTAGGACTTGAGCTGATGTGGTCAAAGCTGGGATGCAGATCTCTGACTTTTGCCTGTTCTGTGTATACAAGCTCTGGGTACCGTGATTTCTTCTGCAGCATGAAGAGCTGTTCCCTCAGTAGCACAGTCTCCAGGTCCCAAGAACCTGCATGCATTTGACTGATGTCCCCAATTTAAACATATGTACCTGCACTTCCCTCGAGCCTGGTGGCACTGTGGATGGAGCTTCCAGAGGGAGAGGTTAGTAGGCAGCAGGCTTGGTGTGACAGAAGTCAGCAGTGAGACACGCCATTACTGCACTGCCGGGAACAGAAGCCCCTCTTTCTTCCTCTGCTCAGGTGGATCAGGACAGCTCTTCAGTCAGTCAAGCCTTAAAGCCCTTTGCTATTCTTATGTTTTGCCCAAGTGAGTCAGTTGTTTGAAAATAGAGATCTGTAGATTTTTGATGATACAAGACATGATGTATTTGTGTTTTGCTCTATGTTGCATTGTCTCTCTGGAGCTCAGGTTGCCACATGGCTTCACTTAATTTCCCACTGATATTCTAGAAAGAAACTATGTGCCGTGCTCTGCAGCAGTCTGCGGGCGTTCATTTATTAGGCAAATATCGTGGTTCTGCTTAGGCAGAAGAGAAGGCAAAGTAGCTGCTGTAAAACTCAATTGATCTCCTAAAAATGGGAGACCAAGCCATCTAGGAGAAAAAGGCAAACTATTTGAAGCTGGTTGGCCTATTTTACTAACCCTTTGCTTCTCAACTCTTCCTTACAGATCCGTGAGAATCTGTACTAAGCATTCCCTAGGTGGCTGCATTTGTGATGTTAGTCAGTGCCGCCTCTCGCTGCAGCTTTCTAGAGCTTGGTTAATAAATGGTATCACTTTGTTTCCCTTTATCTGTGCCCCATCCTGCTCCCCGTGGGTTCCAGTTCAGGAAGTGATAATACACAGACTTCACACAGAACAACAGAAACCCAAAGGGGTTCTCCGTACACAACAGTGTTGGTGCCAAATGAAGGAGAAAGTCAAATCAAGGGGACTGGCACTGTGAAAGGACAGATGCAATTAAACATTCTTCCCTGGGAAAAGGCCCTTACTGACGTGATATTTTGCTTTGCTTTACAGGTACACTCCATCATTATGAGCTTCTTTCACAGAGGGACTGTAGCCCCCTCAATCAGTGAATGTTAAGTCTCCCATCTGAAGGCGGATCGATCCGGTTCCTTCCTACCACGAAGGATTGTGGTTGGTGAATAATTCAGCCCTACCATCTCGGTGATAATGGTGGGCCAAGGGCTGATATGAAGCAGCTCTCTCCCTAGATATTGATGTGGTATCTTCTTAACATATCGCGACGCCTCGGGCCCACCAACAGCACAGGGTATGGAGGCTCTTGAAGTTGATGACATTAGTCCTGCCTTGGAAGTAACTGAAGATTTTTTCAACAGCTTTGATACTAAGCTTGAGAAGATTGTGCAGCCCTCAGAGGTGTATGGTGTGCAGGAGGTCCCTGAACTGTTTGGGCATGAGGTATTTGATCAGATAACAGAGAGCAGGAATCTGAGGAACGTTGCCTCCCTAGCCAAAAGTAGCCTCATCTGGGATCACTGCAAAAATGGCCTCTTGGAAACCAAAGCGCAGACAGTATTCCCTGCCAAAGACCAGTGTGTGGTGCAGAGGGGAACAGCTGCTGACAGCCTTGCTTGGGCAGGGCAAGGGGAGACCACAGGTTTCAACATCTTCAATATCTGCCAGCGGAGAAGAGACAGGCCTCGCTCGGTGAATGACATCCTGGTGCAGAATGAGGAAGCCTCCACATTCAAGCCAGGACACAACAGGTCACGGTCAGATATCAGCCATGTAAACTGGGGAGTGGTCTTCACAGGCACTTCTCTGCAGCAGCGACCTGCACCTGGTCAGGATAATAACTGTACTCTGCTCTCTTACTTGGCATTAACCAAGGGAGAGGACATCCAGGGAAACACAGGTTTGTGCCAATGCTTTTTCGTTTCTGTTGATAGGAAGACTTTCTTATTTATTATTAATATTTACCTTGACAGAGGAGTTGCTTGTATAAAAAAAGCCCAACAAACCAATCCCTCTTTCCCCCCAAATACAATTGTGAGGTAGCTCTTAAAATTATATAAATCAGCATGGCACTGTTGTCTTTGTATAGCTCTGTCTGTCTGCTTGCCCCAGGATCAGTTTTTAAACCAATCTTGACTTCTGTTCTTTTCATGGTTTGAAAAACTAAGCTTGTTTTACGTTTTGCTTCTATTTTGTTTGGTTTGACTCAGGAAAAATAATTGTTATGTATTTCTGATTGTTCCCTTACCTGATTTTCCCAAAATAAAAAACCTTGAACATTAAAGTTATTGGGAGAATGGCAAATCCAAACGAAGGCAGTTTTCTTAGAAGTTAAAGAGTGCCCATTAGAAAGAGGACATACAGAGTTTACTGAGGTCTGAGATCTTTAAGAAATGCCGGCTGTTGAGCCCATAAACAATTAAAAAAACCCTGAAGTGTGCAGCCTGTGCTTGTCAATATTAGGGTATCTCTGCCAGCGTTGTGCGGGGCCTGGGAAGCCTCATTACCACATGGAGCCATGCGGCGCGGTATTTCCGCAAGTGATAGTTTATCCTTTGCTTTCTCAAGCACTGTGCTGGAAGAGGTTCTGATCAGGATTTTGGAAACACTGAGCCAGTGTCTCCATCCCCACAGTTTATTTTATAGATGCCAGAAGTGGACTGGGCACTTACGGAAAAGAAAAACAGTTAGCGCCACAGAGGTTTTGTGATGTAGCTAAAGGTGGGACTTCACAAAGGGATTTAGAAATCAGAGTTGTGCAAATACGCATGTGTGTATGGTGGGATGGCTCCGCTTATGAAGAGGCAGCCTGTTTGGGGTTAAGGCAAGTCTTCTGGGTTAGGCTTCCCGGGTAAGTCAGCTGTTTTGGGGCATGAAAAGCAGGTGCCTAAATGGTTGTGTGTTTGGATTGTGACTGTATAAATAGATATAATTTGTAGGTGTGTCCATCTGTCTGTATGTTTACATACGTACCCAAACCTGTATGTTATTGTGTTGTATTGTGACACAGTTGCTGTATCCCAAAGAAGGGTGCTCTTGGTTTGCACAGGCAAGTATACCTGCTGTTACGTTCGTTCCTGCAGAGTGGGGTCTCTGCCCTGTGTCTCTACCAGGGAAGGGATGCAGAACAGGAATGCACCCAGAAGTCTGGAGGTAGAGCTCTTGGTTTCTGCAGCTGTATCCAGAGCATCTCAGGGGATTAATTTAGCAAGCAATACCTTTTCATGTCCACAGAAACACCATTAAAATCTAGCTATTAAAGGCCAATGTATGACTCCTGTAGTGTTTTGAGCTTAATCTTTTTGGCCCAGTTTCTGCCAGAAACACAGTCTCTTCAAAATGGCTTTTTACAGAAGAAGCTCAGTAGTCAAGTTCTGGGATCTTGGAGGCGAACTGTGCAAGCAAAAGAAATGGAATGGCTGACAAACTCCCAGTATTTACCTGCAGCCCAGCAGCACTCAGTACCTCCAAGGTGCTCAGCCCAGTCTTTGTTGCTTTTTGCAGAGTAGCGAGGTGTCTGACAGCACTTGCTGTGTGCCCTCCAAGAACCTTTCTGCGTGGGATGTTGGAAGGCAGTGGTACCTTCTTTGAGGAAGAAGAACTTCTGCGCTCTGATAAAGCACTCTTTTAACCTGTTCCCTTAACCTGTTCTGGTCGGCTGCTGTGCAGGTTTTAGAAGGTAGCCACGGTATTTCTTCCCTCTGTGTTTGTGAGAGAGCCTACCATAAAGTTTGCTGCTCCTGTGAGCTGAGCTGAAAAGAGACAACCAAAAGCAAGAAAGTAGATGTGTGAAGGTATGTGTATCTGGGACTGGTAATTGTTCTCCACAAGAGACTGAAAGATGTTTTTTAAGGTTGCCTCAGAGCTGCTGCAGGAGTCAGTGGCCACACCCTTTGGACACATCCCTTTTCAGAGTTTTAATACAGATTAAACAAGTGCACACGAGATACTGTGGGCAGCTTCAGCCTTTCAGTGGTGGAGGACTTCCTGCTGGAGCCTTCAGAGGTCTCCCAGTCCTCCGAGGCTGGCCGAGTTCCTGCACAGATTAGCTCTTTGCAATTCCCACCCCCACCCATTCTTCATAGTCTATTTACTACTGTAAGTTTATCTGTTACTGCTGCAGGGGGGGGTTTGTTTGGGTTTGGTTTTTTTTTTTTTTTCCAATACAAATGAGGCTGGATCCTTTCCATGTCCTATGAAATAAGGGATCTGAAAAGAAGTGGTGCCTTTTGGGACAGTGTCTCCTTCGGCAGGCTGGCAGAAGAGCTCGTGTCCTGGAAGTGAGCACTGTTAGTGCTGTGCGCTATCAAGCCGTCAGTGGAGCTAGCGAAGGTGGAAGTTGCAAAGATTCCCGACAGGCTTTTCTATTTCTGGGAGTGTGGCCTGGCCAGCGAAGGGAGAATTCTGCCTCTCTAGTATCCAGCACAAGCTTGCTTACATCGTTGAAGCACAGTGCATGAGCAGTCACCTTTGATGGTCATGTGGACATTTTCCTTCAAACACAGGCACTCCCAGGATTGTGGGTGCTATAGTACTTTTCCAGGGTAGCTCTTTTGTTCGCAGGCTGTGCCTCTGAGCTCAGGGAACTCCAGAGCTGTCACTGTGCTGAGTGTGTGCACGCTGGCACACTGTCCTTCCTGCAGAAGGCTGACTTCCTGTGCCCCTCTCCAGCAAGCAGCTATGGAGGCACTCAGCCAGCCCTGCTGGTTTTGGCAGTATGCTTTGTCAGGATGCTTGGTCTATGGGGTGTTTGCAGCACTGTGGCATGGCAATATAGATGTTCCAGGGAAAGGTCAGGCCTCCTGGCCTTAAAACTGGCCAGGAGGCCTGAATTCTACTGTGTCTGATCAAGGGCAGGATTTCACCTCCTTTCAACCGACTGATTTTGAAAAACAAACTCAAACATTTTTCCCTATCTTTTTATCTATCTGGGAGCCCAGCCATCATTTGGGACACTTTGAAGGTATGATCTCCTTGGAGTTTTTGCAGGACATATTTCAAGAGAGTTTTGGACCCCTCTTCATTCAGCTCTTGTATATATTGCATACTTTTCTAGTGTGTTTTTGTGGAGGCGGAAGATCTGAATCTGTATTCATGAGCAACACATCACTGATTCAGAGGTTGGGGACAGAGGTAACCCTTGAGTTCCTGAGGAGTTGTTTTACAGTGATGCCTTTTCTTATCCTGGTAGCACACAGACTTCAGGTCAGGGTGTTTTCTTTGCCTGACATCCTCACCTTTGGCAGCAGCTGTGGTGGCTGGCAGTAGCTCTGTGCCTATGATGTTGGCTCATGCAGCATTTAGTGGTACGTATCAGTGTGCTGAGCAGGTTTGTGGTGGTGGGTCACAAAGCAGCAGGCAGAGGTGCCATCAGCTGCTGCTGTTCTCTGAGGGAGGAGCTGCAAAGCCAGCTAGCTGGAAAGGGAAATGTGGCAGGTAAGGGAGGTGGCCATAGAGGTGTGAGACATTGGAAGTGTGACACTGGAGGTGTGACAGCCTTCATGCTTCCCCTCCAGCGATGGCCAGGTAAAGCCTATAGCTCCAGACCAGGCTACAGGGGGGGTCTCACAAGCCTGCTTGCCATTTGTGATTTTGCAGAACACCCTGTGGCACTGGCTTTTTGTCTGCGGTATGTAGAGCTACACAGGCAGGGCAGACTAATAGGCTAATTGCCACTGGGATAGCAGAATGTTACAGATCCGTGGTGTTGTGCAGAAGCTAATGGTGCTGTCATCCAAGAGGCAGATGTGTGGAAATGACACTTCTACACCTTCCTCTCTGGAGAGCAGGAAGCCTCAAACCACTTGGAAATAATCCCAGAGGTATCAAGCCAGTTGGAGAACCGATGCCCCTCCCACGCTGCCAATCTATTTTCACCATTAAAAGGTAGTCACGAAAAAGGTAGCTGTACTTCAGAGATTTGGAGCCTTTCAAGATTTATTTATAGCAGGAATGTAAGATTTAAGGAGGCAAAAATGTTATTTAAAGTAAAATGTGGGTCGAATGCGGTGGAGTCCGTAAGTGCCAGGAGCTGTCTGTGTGCCTAGCAAGAGACAGCCCCTTCTCCCAGGAGGTTCCAGTTTAAGTACATCACATGGTAAGGCCATGGAGGGTGAGTAGGGACAAAGAGAGGTGAGGCACCTTGCCCAGGATCAGATGGGAGTATAATTTGGACCACCTCACTTAACTCATCTGCTGGATACTTTCCCTCTAACCCCTGCCCCAGCTAATTGGAGGAGCTTGTTCCCTGCAGGCTCACTCCTGATTGCTCCCTGGGCTTGGGCACCCTCCAAGCTGGAAGGACCATGGAGGGGGAATGGCAGAGAGAGAGCAGCGGAGCGGGCTAGGCAGAGCAGCTGCCTCGGGTAGAGGGAGACATTGTCCCCTGTCTGGGAGGCTGTGTGAGGGTGCAGAGTGACGGAGAGGGGAGTGCCATGTGCCCCCTCACATGCAGGGACAACACAGGAGGGTTGCAGTAAGCAGCACTGAGGAGCTTCCTTGTGAACCTGTTCTGGTTAGGAAGGTTACTCTTTATGAAGATTTTTGCTCTGGAGTTACAACACTCCATAAAGCTAATGAACAGTGTTTTCATCTCCTGGGGCAGTGTTGATTGCTTCCAGTGATGAGGTGATGACTTTCATAACTGAATTTTAAGGTTAGTTGCTGTTACTCCCTTAGTGGTGTCAGCCAACACTCCTAATGTGAACTGACACTGTTTTAGTAGCTTTGACAGCCCCTTTGTGCCCTTTCTTCCTTCTTTTTAAAGTCGACTTAAGTGAATTTATATTAAAAAAAAATTAAATCAGCAAATCTATCATTTGTCTGATATTCTCGCTTCTTTTGCAAGTGCTGCTGTTTTATGCATCTCGTGGCTGGTGGTAGGTAACCATCTCATTATAGTTCTGCCTCTGGTTCTGAAGTCGAGTCCTGTTCTGGGTTGGTCTTGCATGTTGACTGAATCCAACCTCCTTCGCCACTGCCCCTGTGGCACAGGCACTGTGTCAGTATGCACAAGGTGCTGGTGGTCTGCTCGACAAATGCCTTACAAGCATTCAACTTCTGCAGAGGAGCAAAAAAAGGGTTGGATGGAGTGGCTGAACAGCTGTGATGCTGTAGACTTCAGTAGGGTTTCTCAAGTGTTTCCTGTACAACGCCACACCTGAAAGGAAAGACATAAAGAATAATTTGTTCAGGTTCTTTATCCATCTGTTTAAGCACTTCATTCAGTGAGGATCTTTTTTTTAGTGACCAGTTAAGCCAATCTCACTAGCAATGCATAATAAATCTAAAATTAGGAGTTTGAAGGTTCATCATTCTCAAAGTAGGTTTTGCTCTCCCTATGCCTAAGAAAGATGAAAAAGAATGAATGTCTTTCTGCTGGGGAGAGATGCTGTTTCTTTATATAAATCTATGCAAACAGCTACCTAGTTACAAGCCCCATTGCTGTAGTGGTCCCTGGAAAAGAGGTCCTTGGCAGAAGAAGCCCGACTTGTCTACCACACAGCCATCAGCTGGAAATTTGTGGTCAAATATCAGTGCCATTATTTCAGGACTCTTTCCCCCTCTTCCCTTGAAATTATAACTCCAAATGGCTCAGGCATGGGCCATTTACTGTGATTATTTTCCTTTTTTTTACTCTTCTTCAATTTATTCTCCCTGTCTCTGCAAGGAGGAAAAGAAATGCAGTTTCTGTTGGGAAGGTGCGTGGAGAGGTGGTAGCATTTGCTCTCTAAGTGGAAAGGCATTATTTGGCACACTGCACGGCCAGGAGATAAAGGAGCAGAACATTATAAGGTGTGTGCATATGTATGTGTAGCATATGTATTCAACCTGTTTCCACCAGCGTCTGTTGTCCTGACCTAAACAATCCAAGTAATTTGAATTTTAATCAAGTTGGCTGCTGGTTCTGTCCCAGTTAGAGCGAGAGCCAGTGGAGCCAATTCATGGGAGTTTGAAGGGAAGGAGTGGGGCGAAGGAGGGAGAGGCGGGTGCCTCTGTGAAAGGCAGGGAGAGATGGCCTTTCTCTAACTCAACAAAAGACAGGCAAACCTGCGTGCAGATGAAGGAAGGGTGGCTGGGGGAAGGTTATGAGTTGTCTTATTATGGAGAAGCTTGAACTGTCATCTGTATTTGATGGAAGCGAGAGAGATTGCAGTTGGAGCTGCAGAAGCGCTGCCTCCCTGATTGGATTAATAGAAAGGGAAGATGACTCTAGAATGGCTGCCCATTATCTGCACTACAAAGGGATTAGCGTGGGTTTCAGAGAAATTAATGGCTTTTGAGTTAGCGCAGAAATACTAATGAATGCCAGGGCCAGAGATGTACGGTGAACAAAATTGGTTCTCTTCTAACGTGTGTGCGCGTGCACATATCTGTCCATCTGGGCTATGGAAGTGTGCTTTTTCTCTACCATTCTGAGTTTTAAATTTGCTTTCAGTTTTCACATTTAGCTGAAATACTTTAGAGTAGCTTATTTGCTGGCAAGGTATAGTTATATTGATTTCTTTTCAGCCTGTCCAGACCTAGTGCCAAAGTATCAATTTTTTAATTGTTACGATTGTAGTTATACATGGAGGAAGTCTTTGTACGTAAAGTATAGTGTGCTTTGAATGTGGTGTTAAATGCAGGCTCCATTCTGAGTAAGTGGGCAAGGTAGGGAAGCTGCAGCTGCGCTGGTGCCTCCATTTTGTTAGCATGGATTGGAGGTAGCATCCCCCATTTTTAACCCTCATGAGTTTTGCACTCACATTAATTATATCAAGGAATTGATTCTCATGTGCGTTCATTAAGTTTAACAAAAAATTGCCTGCTTAATCCTTATAAACCCTTAAAGTTTGTCTTCACTGAAGAGCTAGACAAAGCTTTTACACCACTGTTGTCCTTAATCCTCCTCCTGCCCACACACAACACTGTCACAACCAACAATGGTTCGAGCAATGCTTCCAGCTTTCTCCGTAGACTGAATGTTACAGCCCAAGATCTGCTTTCTCACCTCTTGGTATCAGATGGCCTCTGGACAGTAACTGTGTGCCTCAAGTACTCATCATCCCTAACTCTCCTTGTGCCCCTGCGAGGATGGACAGACTCATCCATGAGCCAGTGGTGGTGTGAGCAGCTTGGGCAGCAATCCTGGCTGTCTTAGCCGGGAAGCCCAGTATACATGGGGATGCAGTAACTTCTATGTAGGTTCACCTTTGGCGTTCTGTTTCCAAGCTTCATCAAGCCCAGATGTTTCTGTCCTCTTAGCTGTGTCTTGAAGGCATCCTAGATATGCTGGGAGGTGATCATGTCTAAAACTTGTTAGTGTGGCCTGTTGTCATGGGTGGTAACTGTTTATGTTGAGACACTGAAAATATTTTGCATCTCCAACTGTCTACCATATCCCTCTGTCAAAGGTTTGAAAGAGGGCAGAAACCACGAGTTAAATGTATACAGCTCCTGTATTGCTGCTGTGACGCAGGGTGTTAAGGTCAAATGGTCCTGATTTTGTTTTGACCTAATTGTGTGGGGCAGTGGTTGAGGAGCTGTTTCCAGGTGCCTACCTTGGTCATGCATTGGGAGTACCAGTCTCCAAGGGAGATGACATCTGGAAACCACTTGTGTCTGTTAATGCTGATGCTGTTTCTAGGCCAAGACCTATCACAGGCACCTTTAATAGAAAAGTGAAGTAGAAGACAGATGGGAGCAAGAATTTACTACCCAGGGCTGAGTTGTTTTGGGGTGACTAGTGTTAAAGTTGGTGTTGGAGCGTAACAGCGAACACCACTGAATTTATGCAGGGACCAACAAAAATTGCACAGAGCCACGTGTCCAGCCTAAGGAGAAGATTTGATGTTCACATATATTAATGGTGGCTGATGTGGTGCAAATCCCATTGAAACAAATTTTGCATGGAAACCTTTCTTAAAACTCAGAAATTCTGTAGATAGTTCCTTTTCATATCGCTTTGGTGCCTGGACTGACTCATGTATGGGCTGGTTTTCTCAAGATGAAGAAAATTCCCCTTGACATTGCTTTAGGCTGGGGCTTGTGAAGGGGTCTGCTCCTGAAGCGCTGGGACACTTAGTTACGTGTGTTTGATGCTGGGCAGGCTCGCTCTTCTCAATTTTGGTTGTGTCTGCTGGTCCTGAGCCTGGTTCCCATAAATCAGCAAGCTCCTCCCTAGTAAATGGAGCTGTGCAAAGTATTCGGCTGTTGTTGGGCACCACTGTGTCCAGTGTGAGTCCAGGTGCTCTGCCCAGGTGCTGGCGGTGGGGTGGTTCTGGTGGGTCTGGCATGTTCCAGGAGCACAGCTGTGCCCCTCAGCCACAGGTAGGGCCCCTGTCAGAGTGCCTTTCAGAAAGGAAAAAGCATAGCGAGGTGGCATGAGGAGCAACCCAGGGTTAGAGGGTGCTGCCCGGGCTGGGACTCCTGTGCAGCTCCTGAGGATGCTGCGGTGGAGCAGGAATCTCCCTGCAGCTGTGCAGGACCCCATGCTGGAGAAGGTGGAGATTTCCTGAAGGAACTGTAGCTGTGGTATGCTCATGCAGGAGCAAGTTTATCCTGAAGGGCTGCAACCCCTGGGGAGGATCTGTGCTGGAGCAGGGGCAAGGTGCAAGGAAGAGGTATGAACTGACCATGAACCCCCATTGCCCTTCCACCTGCACTGCTTGGGACGGGGAGGTAGAGGCATTGTGTGTGAAAGCATGAAGCTGAGCCTGGGAAAGAGGTGGGCAGGAGGAAGAGGTGGTGTTGTAATTTGGATGCTTTTCTCATTGTTGAAATGTATTTTAATTGGTGATAGATTACTTGATAATATTGTACTCTTCTGGACTAGATTCTGTGAGACTTTCAGGGTTCTGTTGCTCTGTCACTATTCTGGATAATCTCAGGAAAATTTCTTTTCTTCTCTGTCTCTCTGCCTCCCTGCACCCTTTTTGTAAAGAGTTTTGGTACCTTTGGGTAAAAAAATATGCTGTATTCTTGTTGGCTGAAATGTGGAGTCAGTGCTTGGTTTGATAATTATAATATAAATTACATTGTGCAAGGGCTATTCCTGTGATCCCATCTTCCAGACCTCTCACATATGGGTAGGAGAGATGTATAAGCTGGAATGATGTAGCAATTACGATTATTTAAAAATAATTCATGGTAACGTTCTCATTTTGTTTCCTCCAGAACACCAGCCAATGTTTCCAAATATTCTGAAGAAGGGATACTTAGAAATCAGAAGAGACAATGACAGCTGCTGGCAAACCTGTTACGCTGAGCTCTCCCCATACAAACTGTACCTGTATTGCTTGGACAGCAGTGGCAACCAGACTCTTCCCACCGTGTATCCACTCATGCATTTTCAAAGGGTCACTGTTACAGGGTGCATCGAAACCAAGGTGGTGGACGCTGTCCTGTCAGACAACTCACAGCTACAGCTGAAGGCGGAATCCTCATGGGAGGCTTTGGACTGGGGGCAGAAACTCTGGGAAATGGTGCGTGCTTCTGTGCCTGCTTTCATGAGACAGACACAGAAACTGGAGAACGTGCCAAAACCTGAAAGTAATGGTGACCTTTCTCAAACCAATGGATTGTTGGAGAAGCCCATGGAGCTCTTCCTATCCATGAATTTGACTGAAAACACTAAAGAGTATCAAAATATTCTTAAATCAGGGACTCTTTATAGGTTAACCATCCAGAATAACTGGAAGGCATTTACATTTGTCTTGAACAGGTCTCATCTCATGGCATTCCAACCGGGTAGGCTTGATGAAGATCCTCTGCTGAGCTACAATGTCGACGTCTGCCTCTCGGTCCAGACTGATACTCAGGACGGCTGTGACTCTTGCTTCCAGGTAATTTTTCCTCAAGATGTCCTCCGCCTGCGTGCAGAGACCCGTCAGAGGGCCCAGGAGTGGATGGAAGCACTGAGAGCGGCAGCCAACGCTACTAGAAGTTTAACTCAGAACCCGCAGGTCACGCTTAGGAACAAACCTGGAGATCGACCCTTTGGAAACGATCTTCGAAAGAGCAAGCGCCAATCCGTCACCACCAGCTTCCTGAGCATCCTGACCACCCTGTCTCTAGAGAGAGGGCTCACAGTTCAGAGCTTCAAGTGTGCAGGTAAGCAGACAGACTGCAGCATTTCCAGGAAAAGAAAATCACTGGGAAGAGCACGTGTGTGATTTAGCGGCACAACACTCCCTGCTTCTCACTGGGGCTGTAGATGCCTTGGTAGCCTTGTGTTGCTCTCTGTAGAATGTGGGGAAAAGCCATTGGGATATTTAGGGATTCACCTGCACTTCAGAAGCAGAGACAAAACATCTGGACCCTTTGCCATCTGCTCGAGACCCTCAGACTTGGTCTTTGGGAGTCTGCTGGAGCTTGTAGCTATGACCGTGGTGCAAAGAAACGAGCAATTGCAATTGTAAGCAAAAGAAACTGGGGCAACTTGTCTGGCTCAGAAAAGTAAGTGCTGAGGCGCCTTTGGAGATACCAGCAGGCTGAGGCTCTCCCCTGGACCTCGCTGAGTTAGTGCTGAGGCGCCTTTGGAGACACCACCAGTTTGTGCCTTCCCGGCCAGGCTGCTGTTTAACCTGAGGGGGCTACTGGTGGTAATTACAGCTTGCAGGCATTGAGAGCGCTTTTCCCCAGGGCTGCTGGGAGGGGTGAGCTTGGAAAAAGATGAGGAGGGGGGAGGAAGAAAAGTTTTGCTGTGAATTCTTCAGCCATTTAGTGCAAATTCCTGTAATTACCGTCTTTGTGTCCTGTCCCAATGGCACATAATGCAGCAGAAGCCTTTCCTAATTGAGACTTTACAGGAGGTACAAATCCCTCCTTTGTTCGGCCTGACAAATTAGTGCCAGAAAGTGGCAAGGTCCGAGTGGGAATCAAAGGCAAGCAACACAAAGATGGAACTTAAGGCTACAGTAATAACCCTCTCTAGTCCTGCAGGGGTGGGAGGGAAGGAAAAGTAATGACCAATGAAAAATGAAGGGTTTTTTTGTTATAAATTCCCTTGACATGACAGCACCTCAGGGCTGCTTTATTTATTTAGGAAAAGTGATTAAATAGTAATACAACAGGGCAGACCATTGTCTCTCCAGCTACCCCCCTTCCTACAGACCCCTGCTGCCTTGGCTAATTGATTGACAATGAACCTCTGATAAAGAAAGTTGTTGGGAGGACCTGATGGGGACAGGGTTTGGGGTTTTTTTAATTTTATTTTCTCTTTGCAGTCTTTGTGGGGTTCCCTTCCCTGTTTTGGTTTTTTTTTTGTTCCTGTTTGAAATGCCCCTGCATCCCCCTTTCCTTTTCTCCCTCAGTAAAAGCTTTTCAAGGGACTGCTCCCAGACAAACAGCTGACACTCACAAGCAGGTAGGGAGGGAATGTGAATGTCTGCACCTCACTATTGACAAGTTTATCTTGGAGTCTGACTAGCACTTCTCAACTCCTGATATAAGCCAAGGCAGTGGTGTCAGATGTAGTCATGGGGTAAGGGGAACAAACTGGTAATGTACTGGAGTTAGAAGGGCAGCTTGAAAAGAGTTTTCATTTGCTTCATCAGCAGATACAAAAGCTTTTCCCCAAATTTTGAACTCTTTGTCTTACTGCAGAAGGCAAAATGTGATTTCTCGTAATTTAAAAAAAAATAAAAGGACTAATAGGCCACTGATTAACAATGGAAAGCCATGTTTTTATAAACACCTTTACCTTTTCTGCTGTTACTTATATTTTTGACTTGGAACAGCAATACATTATGAAGCGTGGGGTTAACTAGAAGTTGTGGGCACTGGACTAGCAGCCTCCTCTGGCCTTTGCATGCTCATATAACTGCAGGCTTGATCCTGCCCTGTTGCTGTGGTACACTGAGGTTCTCATGGGGAGCATTTGGGGTTCTGAGCAAGAGCAGCATTTGGAGCATTGATCTGCTCAGGTGAGACTTTGGAGGGACCTACCCCTTGTCTTCAACTGTATACAAAGTGACTGTTGCAAGTCCAAAATGGAAAATACCAGATTTTATGATTTGTTGTTCTTTAATATGTGGGAAATCAGAGACTTGCATCATGTTAGGATCAGTTGGGGGCGGAGGGGAGGCGGTGGTGGCATTATTTTTTTATGCATCTTTTTTTCACCTGAATTCAATAGAAATCCCCAGACTGTTCATGTTATGAATTTGGGATGAGGTGGCTCACATCAAGACTTGTGTTTGGCAAATGCAGCATGTTGCAGCCAGCTGCAGCCAGTTCCGAGTAGTCCAGCAACTATCCTGTCTCCCTGTTGGGCTTCCTACAGGCTCCTGGGGAAAGGCAGGCGTTTCTTCTGGAGGAGCTCTCCTGGAGGTCTGCAAGGAGCAAATGTCCCCAGCTGCCCTTCAGTATTGCTGTTCCCTTGGCGTGTGCCTTTGTGTTTCTATGGATGAGGAAGACAAATGGCCTCTGTCCTTGCCTCCTGTTTTTTATGCAGCTCCTGATCTTTTGATGTCTCTCTTCCTTTTCACCTTTTATTTTCTTCACTCCCTGTCCTTTATTAAAATGAACATTTTTTTCAGTGAAGTCAGTTGTGTCTGCCAGGAACTCTTGTTGCTTAGACAGCAAGTCCTAATGGCTGTGGGAGTTTCTGCCTTCTGCAAAATGTGCTTTATAGTCTTCTGTTTGTCTGCGTGGCTTTCCTTGGTCCTCTTCTGGAGTACCTTCTGTCTTTTCCTCCTCACTTGCCAAAAGGATAAACACTGCTGCTATTAGGGCTCCACTGGCTTGGCTGAGCTGAACATTAGGTGCAAGAAGAAAGAAGCCAAGGTTAGTAAATGGACTGTTTCCTGAGCTTGAAGCCCTGTCAAATTGAGCAGCAGGAGGTGGAAAGCTGTTGGCTTTCAAGGAGTCATTCTGCCTGTAGTGCTGTGATCATGTGTGTAGATGAGGGACAGCCCAGTGCAAGATGTCCAGCTCCTGCAGCCTTTAGCTTACTCCACTGGTCTAAAACCAGCCCTTACTGCAGTATAAGAAAAATTCCACCCCCACACCTTTTTGTTGTTTTGTTTTTATTTACCCCTCAGTGTAAAGGAAATATGTTCCTAATAGCTTGCAAGCCAGAAAGTGTGATTTAAAAAAAAAAAAGCCATGTGTGATGTTGACTGTTCAACTTCTCAAAAAGGCCTATGGTAGAAACTTCTCAAATCCACACAGTTGAAAAGCACAGGTGCTCCTTCTGTGAATTTAGCAAGTAATTTGTGAACTGTCATCACACCCAGCACCCATTTGTAGCATGTCACAGAAGTAAAAATACTAGGGGACAAATCTTAGCAAATGTAGCACAATAATGAAATACCAGAAGGTCCTTTGGGAAGTTGTCAGCACTCTTGTGACATTTGTAGTTCCAAATAACAATTGTTCTCACCTGTCCAGGGCTTTTAGGATTGTTCTTTCTAAGTGCTGTATGCATTTTGTGCTTGGTTTCATTCTAATTGATCTCTTTGTTCCAACATTTCAGCACCTTTTTGCCTTTTCTATATTTGAGACTCTGTAATATCCCCTGCCAGCGTGTTTTGCACTGTAAAGGTTTTATTGTTTAAGTGTCTTCATCTTAGATTGTAGTCATCCAGTCCAGGATGTGACTTTCAGACCTGGTTTCTACAGATTCAGAAGTAAAACTTCCACTGCTAACAGTGGTATTTCTAAATTCCTATTCTTTTTTAGCCAAAGCCAGACGAGAAAAAAAAAACAAAACCCAAACATTTTCCATGGCTAAGTTAGTATTTTGAAAATACACCGTGCCTAGCAAGGCCACTGACTTGTTGGGAGAAGGGTACCACACAAGGGGAGCTTGAATTTCTGCAGCAAGGAGCACTTAATTTAGTGGACGTATGTATTTCAAAGCAGAAGATTGCTGGTCCACAGTGCTTTGCCATGTGACAGCTCGTGTTTGGAGAAAGAGCAGAAGATAACACACAGTATTTCTTTTACTTACTTTGGTTGATTAAACCTATTATCAATCATCTGTTCTGATCACAGTTTCATTTTCAGTGGTACAGGGAGTTCTTCAGTCCAGTTTTAAGACGGCTTGACAAGAGGAAATGGCAGTGGAAACTATTAGCTTTGCCTGAGCTGGTAGAAGCTGAGTCCTTCACCTTCCTGGGATCTGGTTGGCACCTTTGCAGAGTGGGATTTTCCCCTTCATAGAACTCAGTTTGGAGTTGGCCTGCTGCTACCCAGATGGGCAGTCTAGCTGAGTACTTGGCCAGTTCCCACACCCTGATGTGCACTTTGTGACCCTCAGACGGTGTTTTACTGACTTCTTTGCTTCGGACCTCCAGGCACAACAGCTGGTACAGACCTCTTGGCTGGTAAACCTCCATATTCCTCCTAGCAGGTTTAAAGGATGCCTGTGCTGCCTCTCTGGGGATAGGTAACCCTGTTGCTTTAATCTGCCTCTGAACAACTGAAGGTTTCAGTATGTTCCTTTTTTTCCATCACAAATAAAATATTTGTGCTTTTATTTTTTTTTTTTACTGTTATAGCTTAGTTCTGCTGTGTAAATCTGAGTACTGCATATGATTATTTCTGAGGTACATCAGTAAATGCTGTGTCAAATAAATGAAACTTAGCAAACCAAGTAGCCTTCGGTGCAAGTAAATGAGTGAGTGGTGCAGGGGTAAGTGGTCTTCAGGCTAACTGTGGAACAGAAGTAAAAACTGAGTCAGGCAGAGGCTCTTGTTGCTAAATGACCTGGCCACAGCTGAGGACACTGGCATCAGTGTTTGTCCTGGTCACACAGATGACTGACCTGCTCTTTGCTGTGTTCTCCTGTCTACCTTCCCAGTATATAAAACCAGGCATGAGTGTAATCAACTGTAGGAGTAGGAATACAATTATTAATTATGCTCAGATCATCTCCTTGCTCCTAGTTGGCAGGCTTCAAGAGCTGACCTAGAGTGTGTTCAGTTCCCATCTCTTCCTAAAGAGCTTGTGAATTACTGAATCCTAATAAGCCATGGATCTGCCATTCCCTCTGTCAGGCAGTGCCTCAGAATCTCAGCAGAGCACCAGGTATTGCAGAGAATAATCCTGCAAGGGCACGAGGGAAAGAATAGAAAACTGGCTTGAGGTTCCTGGTATTTTTCCTCAGCATTGCTCTGGGAATGGAGGAAAGGAGTTGAAAGGGTGCATTAGGAGATTGCAAGCATGCTGTGCCCTACAGGATTCACAAACTATAACTGTGTGTGAAAAGGGTCTTTAGAGCTGCTCTCTGGGAGGAACAGCATCTTGGTTCTTCTCAGCATTTGACACCAAAGGTAAAAGAATTTAGATTCTGGGGAAATCCAAGCAAATGGATTTGTTGCAGCTGTTTGACACTCAGCTAGTATTTTTTGGTCCTGATTTATTGTTTAAAAGTTGTTCTTGACATATGCAAAGTACAAGCTTACACTTTGGCACTTACAGTTTTTTTCTTTTACATTCCGTAGAATCATAGAATGTGTTAGGTTGGAAGGGACCTTTAAAGGCCATCTAGCACAACCCCCTTGCAGTAAGACATCTTCACTAGATCAGGCTGCTTAGAGCTTCATCAAGCCTGACCTTGCTCCTTGCCTCCAGGGACAGGGCCTTCATCACCTCTCTAGTTAACCTGTGCCGGTGTCTCATCTTCAGGGTTAAGTACTATTAGTTTTAATGGGAAGGCAGAATTTATCTTTGTAGCCTGCAGAATGACTGTGTGGTATCTTCTGCAAAGGATGATAGAAACCTGCAGGATGTTGTGTATCTGTGTGTGTATGCTGTCGCTTGTCTTGTTTCCACAGTGATGACTGGTCTTTTTTTCTTGATTGTTCATCATCTCGAAGAGGGTCACAGCTCTGTGTGCTCACAATGAGTGATGTAAAAAGTGTTGTTTACTTCAGCTCCCCCTAGCAGTCTAGATATTGGATGTCTGTGCTAATCCAGTCTTCACTGTTTGGAAGAAAATCTGGATATCTAGAGGATGATTCAACTCATCTGCCCTGGGGAGGGATACCCTGTGGTTGCATGACTGTGAGACATCACTAGGAGGATGGGAGGGGTCACTCCCTGGAGTGGGCTGTCTCCTCAGACCAGGCTAGAGCCTGTAGCCAGCAAGCCTAGACTGAGTGGGCTAAGTTAGCCAAGCTGGATTCTGTTGCCAGGAAAGACAGGGCTGTGCACTATATGTTCAAATGATGCTAATAAGTATGGGAAGGCTGTTAATTAGGGCTCAGTCCTGAGCCCAGCCAATAGTCAGTGTTTCCATCGAGTTAGAATGGTTGGTCCATTCTTTGGAGTCTATTTAAGAAAAAAAAAAATTAAAAAAAGAGTCTGGGAGTCGGAGAGTAGTGAACCATTCCTGATTACTGGAGAAGCTGATCTAGATTATAATTGAAGTGGAATTTGTACCTTGCTGATATCAGTACTGTAGGATTTATATGTTCCTTAGGCAGCTATAGCTGGATAGGGTCAAAGCCACATGGCTGCAACAGGGAAGAATTTCTGCCTTTAATTGGTTACGGTTTTGTTGTGGGGTTTGGTGGTTTGGGTTTTTTAAGTCTGTGAGAAGCTCAAAAAAAAGTAAGCAAGGTGAGGGTGGGACTTTGCTTGGGAGTTTATGAGTTTCGATAATTTCTTTAGAAAGGGAATTGCTGTGGGGAAAAAGCAGTACTGGGAAAAGGACAAAGTGTAAAGCAAATCCAAACCTGGGTAGGGATGAGGAAGAACTGAGCTGGGTTGTTAGTGTGTCCTCCTTCTGCGTTTGAGTTTTCCTGTGATGGAGGGGTTTGGAATAGATGCACAGAACCACAAAGCCAGGAGCTAGAGTAATTCTCACCTTCTCTTTCTGATTGCGCTGGGCAGCTAGCGCCATGTCGGGTGACTGATCTGGCACTCCGAAAATTGGTTGCTGTGCTCTGTCGTCTTAGTCTGTGTTACGGCTTTATCAAGCTGAAAGCTGTTTGAAGTCTGGGGGTCATGTTCTTTTCTTCATATTGTCTGTTGTTTCTAAATGAATTAGCTTCTAAGCTAATCTGTCACAGATTTAATTATAGTACACAATCACAAGGGAGTTGCTTTTTCCTGATACTGAGCAAGGAATGTTATTGAGTAAGGAAAACAGTTGTGTACTTAATTCTAGTTTGTGTTTTGTCGGGGTAGAGGTAATTTTTTTTCTTAGCACTGGAATAGTGCTGTGTTTTGGATTTAGGATGAGAATACTGTTGGTAACACACTGATATTCTAGTTGTTGCCAAGCTAGCAAGGACTTTACAGCTTCTCCTACTGCCCTGCCAGTGAGAAGGCTGTGGGTGCCAATGAAGCTGGGAGGGGACAGAGCCAGAGCAGCTGACCCAAACTGGCCAAAGGATTATTCCATATCATATGATGTCATATTCTGTATACAACAGGGGGTTGGTTGGCAGACAGCACAGTTCAGGAGTTAACTGAGCATCAGCTTTCTGTCTTTATCTCAACCTATGAGTTTGATCTTTTTACTTTTTTCTCTTTTCGATTCTCTCCCCCATTCCACTGTGGGAGTGGAGGGGGATGACTGAGCAAACGTCTTTGGTTGTTTTAGCTGTCAGATGGTTTGAAGCACAACAGGCCTCCACCTTCTGTGTTTCGACGTGGAGCTACCCCTATCTTTTCTTGCTTACAGATTAAAGAGAAAGGTATCTGGATAAAAAGAATGGTTGTGTATGCCTTCCTTGACTGCAAGAGTATGCAGCACCCCGAAAGTGGCAGAAGTGGTGTTTTCAATGCTTTGCAGAGGAGGAATTATATTCAACTGTCTTGTATTCTTCCTCCATGCTGTCCTTACCACCACCTTAAGTCAAGGAGAGAGACTTGTTATAACTTTTTAACCTTATCTTCCTCCCAAAGTCTTGGTGCTTGGAGATGAGCCTCTTGGTGTTGATACTTTGCTCTGCTCACAGACATGTTGAGAGAGGTTCGTCTGTGCCCAGCAGCACTTTCTTGCTGCTATTTTTTCTAACCCCTTTTCTTTGCTTGATTCCAGGCTGTTTTGTTACATTTTCTGTGATGAAAGGTTTGGGACCATTCCTTGCCTCACTTTGCAAACAGTCTACCTGCAGATACGCTTCTTCTCTCTGTAGCTTGCTCTATAACATCCTTTAGGTAGGGATGATTTAGGGTAATAGTAGATAGTGCAGTATTGTCCTTGCTCTCAGCTCAGGGCTTGCCAGACCTTTGTACAAATGTTATATGGATAATATTCTGTGGGAGCATTAGGGATGGGTGAGATGAGCTTGCTGAAAATTGTGCTGCTTTTTCCCCTCCATCCTGTGGAACAGGCAAGTGTTTTCTCTGCAAACGTGAAATGGTCCCTTTCCCTCACCCCAAACTAGTTGTTGTGTTATCAGTCTCTGAGGTGGTCAGCTACATCTGATTCTTTCTGGGAGGGGTACTTGAGAGTTTAAAGAGAGGAATCAGTGCTACCTTTGCTTTGGTAAACAAGTGGCAAGTTTATGTACCTAGATGTCCTGGTGTAGGATTTCTAAGGGCATTAAATCATGAGCTATTCCTTCCTCCTCTTCCTTCTTTCTCATGGTTGCTCTTTTTTTCTCCACCTTAAAAAAACAAAGTAGCATAAGTGGTCTATGCCACAGAAATATGTTTGTCACACTACATCACTTTGAACTGCATAACATCAAAGAAAATCAGTGCTTTGATAACTTGATTTGAAAGGATTGTAGAAATAGCCATCATTATGAACCACACTGCTAGGAATGGAAAGGATGGTGATTTTCAAACAGTAAAGCTTGTAAGGTAAAGGAAAATGTAGGTGCCAGTGCCACATTCTCATCTCAAACACCCCAACCGTACAGCTTTTACGTGGCTTTGCAGAACTGGATTTTCTTGAGAATGTGAAGAGGAATGAGAAATGCTCTGTGTAAAAGTTTGTTTCTGAGGAACAAGGAAACAAACATGGGCTCAGAAAAGCCTGGAAAAAGGGCAAAAGCAATGCACACTGCTTGGGTAAGAACGTCTTCCATTTTCTTCTCTTTATAAAAGCACTCTTCCTGAAGGGAAGAACATCCAGAATTGTTTGTTGAGACCCTCCTCACCTCAGTGATCTTCAGTTCTTAGGGGCTGGACATAGTCCAGAGCTCCCTTACAGCACTTCTGTGCTTTGTCAGTCTTTTCCTGAGGAAACTCTCCAAGGACTAGAATGAGTTTCTAGCTCTAGGAGGGTGCAAGAAATCAGGCTTTAAAATGGTGACTTCTCAGCTGCAAAGGTTTCAGTTTAAGATAATGGCAATTCAAATGGGAGTGTAGTTTATTCTTGCCTTTGGCCCCATGGGTAGGGGTTAGCACGGTAAGACAAACCAGCAGCCTGTGGAGGAGCAGGGAGTGTTCAGTGGCACTCAGGTGAAATCAGTGTGTCCCATCCAGCCCCCACCTGCACCCACAGACAAGAAATGTTGCCTGACTGGGAATACCCACACAGGTTTCAGTGGCATTGAGACTGCAGGCTCATTCAGATGCAGCGTTGCTGCTAGTACAGTTCATCAGCTGCTCCAAACACACTGAGTTGGGAAATCCATGTCATCTGTCAGTGTCTGCTTCATCCATAGGCAACTGGGGAAGGGAAAGATTCAGACCCTTCGCCTCTTTCAGAGAGGCTCCCAACTAAGCATGTGCAGTACTGAGGTATTGCTAACACAAACATCCTTCCTGAGGACTTGTTCCCATTTAGTTTGGGAACGGGGAATGTTCTTTCACAGACTCCTTCATCTTACTCCACGAGGAGAGGAGTGGGCATACTTCTCTGTTTCCTTTACAGAGGAGCAAGATTTACCTGTTATGCCTTTGAAAACATGGGCTTGGCAGCAACACGGTGAGTACATTCTGCAAGCGGCTTCCAGGGCTACTAGTCAGATGAACATCATGTCAGGTGAAGAGAACTGGTATTTCATGTCTTGTCAGCTGTTCGAAATCTTCACCTTTAGGAATGCATTTTAGAAATGGAAAGAATAGTTCTCTGCGTACGACAGAACACTGATAGTGAGCTTACTGGCAGGCATGCCTGCTGACTTCATTCCTAATAGCACAGTGGAGCAGGACCGCGTGGAAAATCTTTTAACAGACTAGTCAGGAAGCTGCTTTTTAAAAAAGGGAAGGGAAAAGTGGGAAAATATGTGCTTTGCACTGAGAGAAGTATGAAGTTGTTGCCTCCTAAATTCTAATCCCAAGCTACAGTTACGTCATCTCTTTTTTTGTAGCGCACTGCTGAATTACTTGACTTTACCCTTACAAAAGGCGTACCTGATGCTGTCTGCCCTAAATACTGCTTTACAAAAACTTATGCTGATACTTGCCATACAAAAAGACTTGTACAGTGATGGTAGTTTACAGTCATAACGTTTGGGTTTGTGTTTATTAGCTGAGAACACATTTTTGCATTATGTATATTGAGTTTCTGTGTTTATAATTATGGTGTGATCTTTTGAATGGTGAAGGAGGAGACATTAACCTAAGTCTTTCATCAACTGTTTATATATTTGCCTTTTTCACATAATTGCTTAAAAATAAAGGAAAAGAGGGAGAGAGAGGAGACAAGATATGTTCCACAGTGCTTGACTTGATCAGTGTGTGTTGTGGAGAATCAGTGGCTAAGTGAAGAGGAGGAAGTGAATTCATGGTGTTGGTCAGGTTATTCTAATTATTTGCATTAGAGCTGGGGGGACATGGTAGCATCAGCTAATGGGGAGAAGGAGGAGTTTGATGTACGTCTAGACTAGTTGAACTGCAGTCTTTCCTCAAATCAGGGAAACTGCTAATGGAGGGAAAAATGCCCTCAGTAGAAGAAGTTACATAATTACACTCACCAAAAGCAGTAGTTTTTGCCAACAAAAGCAGTCAGTCGTTTGACTTCTGCCTGAAAAACTCTTGTTTAACCAATACTTTTGCCATAAAAGTGATGTACAAGGATTCTGCTAACCAGCATTGCTAATCAGCTCCAGCAGAGACTGTATGAGCATAAAGCATATGCTGGAGTGGGGCTCTGGTGCTAATTGTGTCTGGAGCTGTAAGTGTCATATGGGGACACTAGCATTTGAAGGGAAAGCAGAAATACTGTCATGTGTTCTGTGTCAGAAAGGTGTTAATAACAACCCCAGACATCTCATACCTTATCCAAACATTTTTAGCCTCGCTTCCTGAGCAGGTTTAATGTAACTGTGCTGTCTGTCTTTAACGCTCCACTCTTATGTTATTTGAACCTGTTGTCTCGCTTTAACCCTGTGGTTAAAGAGAAAAAGGCAGAGGTGTTGAGTTCACTGAGTTTCTGTGTTTTTTGTGAAAACGGGTGATCAGGTGAAGGAGAGCTCTGTGTTAGTTCTTTCCAACTGCAGCGGCAGCAGACTATATTGCTTTACCCCAGGGACCCCACACAAGAGGGCATGGGAAGAGGCAAGGGATCCAGCTGTGAAAAAAAGTATCAGGCAAACCTCAGACCTTGTAAGACACAGGCTAATCCAATCGTAATGGGGAAAAAAGCCTGCAGGAAACAGAATTGACTCACTTCTGCTGGTTATGAACTACTTCGTTTCAATACGACTGTTGCTCACAGTTATTCATGGTCTTACTGTGGTTTGCTTTGGCTGTGCTAATTCTGTGGCCAAATTCTACCTGCCAAGTCAGGATCGCTTCTGGCTGTCAGCAGGAGCTGGCCAGTGCGAGGCCATTCCATGTGGGGAAAATGGGAACTGCCTGGACTGAGCACACAGTACTTCTCTAGTCTCATCCTCTGTCTAGGCTTCAGGTCATGGTGTTCAGATGGCCATGGCTTTTGCTTCTTGAGGAGTAATAAGTGTTCTTTGACTGTGCTCTGAAGTCTTTGTCATATATACAGAAGTTAATGCATGCTTGCTCAGCACTGGTCCAAAAATTTATTTGTTTTTTTAGGGAATGAGAAATGGCTCATTTGTAAAATGAAAATAAAAAAGGGTTTCAGGTGGAGGAATAATTATTTTTCTTACTGCATCCTGTGTGTACTTCTGACATGTGTACAAACCCAGACTATTCTGTCTTCTCCAGGCTGTCAGCGCTCCATAGGCTTGTCCAATGGGAAAGCCAAGGTGTGCAGCTACAGTGGATGGTATTACTGCAGCACTTGCCACGTGGATGACAGCTTCCTCATCCCTGCACGGCTTGTGCATAACTGGGACACTTCCAAACACAAGGTAATCTCCCTAAAGGTTGGCTTGCTAGCAAGTGAACTGAATCACCCTTTAGATGGAAACATAGATGTGGCAACAGGCTGAAGGTTGCAGGCATTGACTGCTTGTCAGGTCCTCTTTGTCCATCTCATCAGAATGAGCCATGCTCTCTCAACAAGACACCTCCATGACAGTTTCCCTAGCCAGACCTAAGGCATTCTGCCTCCAGAGTATCCATGCTCCTCTTTCTTAATACCCTCTTTTCCATCATTGCTTATCTGGCTGTTCAAGAGACAGGGAGGGACAGGGCACTGAAACCTCTCTTTTAGCCCTAATCTTTGTAGTTATTGAGCCCTCGGGGAGTACCTGTTTCACGAGCACTAGAGACTGCGGATTGGCACTGCTTGGTGACGGATGCTAAAATTGTGGGAATCCTGCAGGAAACTGGTGTACCCAAACATGGTGTTTGCAAGACCAGTACGTCCTGTCTCTTGGCACAGACATTTCAAGGACACTAGAAGGACATCACTAGAGTGCTTGTTTGGACCAGACAACTGAAAGTAATATATAGAAAATTTTACAGTTGTTCACTTGCCACACATGCAGATTTTTAAAACTGATAATCTGCTATTTGCTGCTGTCTCATTAGCTGGTTGCTGGATAGGGGCAACTGATTGCATGCCTCAAACAAAGCATTATGCCAGCAAACATGGTCGCAGTATTGTTTTCCCATCTCAGGGAGCGTATGCTGAAACAATAACAAACTCATAAGGAATCCAAAGCATGCTAGAGCTTCAGACCTAGCAGCCACTGTTAGGAGAGGCTGTTTGATGTTTTGTGTCTGCAAATATTATTATTATTATGGGCTATTTGAAAAGGAAAAAAAATAACCAGTAAATGAGTCCTATTAGAGGAAAAGTAGCTCTCTTGAAGAAGAAAATTTGTCAGATGGGAAGATTATTAAAAGGTAGCCAGAGCCTGCCATCAGGAAAATGATAGTCTTGCACCATGAAATGCAAGATTCTGCAGAGTTACAAAGCTCCTACGTGTGGAGACAACCCCCTCCCTTTCCTAGAAGCTAGGAATAAATATTTAAGATTTTTTTCTTTGGATGCTTTTGCCAAGCAAGTTTTGCGCAGGTATTTCCCGAGTCTCTGTGCCAAAGTGCAACAAGAAGTGGATTTAAGAAAGTAACAGCATCCCTTAGGTAAAAAAAATCCCTACAGCATCCCTGACTGTTAGAGCAGAAACTAAGCAGGGAGGGTGAAGAGAGTGTACTTGTTAAGTAAACTCTTGCATCAGGGTTTGCAAATGGACAAAAAGGGTTCTTGTATGCATTTGTCATGACAGGTCATGAAAAAACAGAAGTAGTAGAAATCTGTAGAGTTGTGTCTTCCCATACCCAAGATCTTGAAAAACAACAATGCACTTGACACCTGAAAACACATGGGTAGGAAAAGAAAAATCCCTTAGACAGCAATAAAAGCTCTTTGAAAGGACTTGGCAGCAAGGCACGTTTCTTTTGTCATAACCAAAGCAGCAGTCCAGTCCACAGGTTCACTTTTCTTTCCTCTCTCCCTACTGTTCCCATATTCATGTTTTTCATGTGTTTGTGTGAAGGGAAAAAGAAAAAAGGCAATTTTGCAAACCTCCCATCTTCCTTTTCTGTAGGTCAATTGTTTTCCCCGTTTGCATGCAAAACCCATAAGTATGGCAGCTTGGTTCAGGTGGCTTCCAGCCTGCACAGAGCGCCAGACAGACACTGCAGGAAATGAACTCCCTGTGCCAGAAGGGACTGACTTCTGGTAAACTGAATTCTGAACCCTAATATTGTCACCTCTAGAAAAGAAAGGTCTGGAAATGTTTGCAGCTGTCCTTGTATGACTTTTAAAGCTAAAACTATGTTGTATTTTGCATCTTCTCACTCCTGCCTGGCTTATTTAATAGGATTGTCTAATCTGCCCGGTAAAACTGGGGGACTGTGAGTATGCTACTACATATAGTAGAATACTGGCAGGTAGCAAGCTGAATTACTAGACTGCCTAATCCTTCCCATCATAAGACTGCATTTCAGGTTCTTGTAACTTTGCTATGGTTGGCAGTGTGAGGTAATGCTTTAAATGACCTGGGTGTCTGCGTCAGGCATGTGGAGTGAGCTGACACCTACCTGTCAGCCAGCGGCAGCAGGCGAAGCTGCTTTTCCTGCAGCCAGCACTCCGCAGGTACTCCCTGTTGGCAAGGAGAATGGTTTGCTGCATACCTCCGTCCTCAGAGGCTGCGTGCAGACCCAGAGCCACACAGTAATGCTTTGTCATCGTGATGCACACGTACTGCCGAGGTCACCGCTCGGGTGACCTCAGTTCTGACACTTTTTTGTTTGTGCACTCCTGAAGTTGTGGCCTCAGGTGGGTTGCCCCGTACAGGTGCAGGTGTGCACAGGCATGGTGGGTGTAGCACTCAGGCAGTTATCACCTTCTGGGTCCCAAGGCAGCAGGGCATGTGGATGAGGAGCCTGTCACTTCAGTAGGGCTTTAAAGCAACGAAGTAACATTGCATGCAGTACGGGGCACCGGTTCCTTCTGGTCAGAGGTGCTATTTGGTGTACCAAGTATTCATGTCCCTCCTAGGGAATCACTGTATACGTGACTTCATCTGCTCGCTGGTGGACAACGGATAATACTTAATCTGGATGCAGCAGTCGTGAGGGAATTGCTGAGATATTACAGCCAAACAGTTCAATGACTGTAAAAGGTTGTCGTAACTGCAGTCTCTCTTGTGCAGTGAACATAGCATGTCTAATAAAACATCAACATTGCTAGTGACAAAACTCTACAAACACCAAATACATCTTGTTGTACAAAATCCAAATTGTCTGGGTTGCCCTTTAAACAGCATGTTACTTGTGCTTCCATCCAGACATGTGCACTATTAAAAAACCAAAACAAAACCAACCCACCAAAAAACACTAGTGGGGTGTTTACCACAAACACATGAGATACTGAATACAGCTTCAGGGCCTGGGAAACCTGTGGGGTTATGGTCTGTAGTGTTTAAAATTATGCATTGTATTATCTGTGTAGTTATTGGTAGGCCGTCTGGCCTTGGTATTTTCTTATATTTTTATTCTGCTTTGGGAAAGGCTATATTTGGAGGTGGCTTTCCCTGTAAGTAGCTAGTGACTCCTGCAGCTGCTAACTTGTGCTGGTTTTGTAAATGGTGCTATCTATGAAGATGTATGTTGCTTTTACCTACTTCCTACCTTAAAGCACCAGAAAGGAAATAATATCCTAAATCTCAAGGGGCTATGGTGTGCCCTTTCTCCTTTTGTTAGCCTAATTCATCCCTCCCTTGACACAGTGTAAACACTGATTTAAAGGTTCAGGAGGACTAATTGAATTATGGAGTGAATAGTATTTCTATAGCACAGTTTCAAGTGATTTGCAGCTCATTTCAGATAATCCCATCTTCTCTTTTCCAGCTGTGATAAAATGCAGAAATAAGGAATGAGAGGGAATTTGGCCTTCTCACCTCAGAAACAGGACTATCTTTCCTAGTGGGAACAAAACTCCTGTTAATTTATCAAGATTACAGTAGCTCTTTACAGGTGGAGATAGAACAGAACGCTATCAGGAAAATAGCATAAGAAAAATTTCTTGTAGATGAAACATCACTCTTGGGAGTGAGTAGTAGCAGTAAAATTCAACTTTGTTTATCTGCCTTAAACACCCCCCCCCCCCCCACCCTCCCACACTATATTACTCTTG